>CM062815.1:865529204-865683786 GCA_031772625.1 Pinus tabuliformis
TGTCAAATGTAATCTGACTATGGCATGTTAATTTCTATTCCTATTTTTAGATAAAAAGAGTAGTTTAAATGCCTAAATTGAAATATTATATTGTGCAATTGATTCTAAATCTAATGTGCATTGAACAAATATCTCTATTATAAAATCCGTGTAATCATTAATTTTCCACGGCGTATGTATTGAATTCATTGTTAAAGATACTTTGATGGCAAAATAAAAATTTCATTGGCATCATCCTGGAAAAATAAACTTATTATGTTTTAATATAAGCAAAAAATTCCAATCGATCATTATGCATACAGAGAGATAATTACCTGTGAATACAAACCAAGTTGGAAGTTCTCGGCTTCCTCCAACTGTGCAATCTCAGACTCCAATATGTTTACTCACTCGATAACTTCAAAATTGTTTATGAAATTTGAGAATCTAACCACAAAACAATATAAAAAATCATTTAGTCAACCATACCATTTTCTCCAATAGACCTTAAATGGTGGTCAGGCTTGATTTCATGCCATAGATTGGACTTGACATGAGAGTGCATTCATAATGTGTTTAAGGGGAACCAAAGGAAAACTTGATAGAAGTCAACATTGTTGGAAAGGAGGAGGAGACAAAGCATAAATAATTCACACATAAAACACGAGATACGACTCTTCTATTGATCACACAAAACATGATGCTTACAATGAACCTGATAAAGGGTATTTATCTTTTTCCAGCTAGCTACTCGCCTAAAATATCTTGACATGCAACCACATGCAACCACACACTAAAAGTCGTTTATCACTTAGCTCAACTTGACTCAACACTCAAACACTCAATCACTCAGATAACTGACTCTCTATGTTTAGTCGAGTCTTCATGCAAGAGTAATGAGCTTATTTTAACACTCTCTCTTAATTATAACTACTAAACTAAAACATAACTCATGACAACTAAAACATGCATGTTGGTCTATGTCTTAGCTAGGTTTACAACACCCAAGTTTCTTCTATGAAACTCAAACACATCTTGTGCTAATGACTTAGTAAATATATCAGTCAATTGATCACTAGATTTACAAGGCTTCAAGTGAACTTCTCCATTGCTCACAAGTTTTCTAATAAAGTGATATCTATTATCAATATGCTTGCTCTTTTGATGAAACACACTATTCTTGGATAGTGCAATCGCTGAGGTGTTGTCATAGTAAATTGTTGTTGATCCTTGTTGTTTCTGCTTGAGTCTATTAAATACTCTTCTTAACTAGACTACTTGACATGCTGCTGAAGTTGTTGCTACATATTCTTCTTCTGCTGACGAAAGTGTCACAATGGGTTGCTTCTTAGATTCCCATGGAATCACACTTGAACCAAGATGGAACACAAAACTAGAAGTGCTCTTCCTATCATCCAAACTTCCTGAACAATCACTATCTATGTATCCAATTAAATCCTTCTTTTCTGTGCTTGCATACATTATGCCACAATCTCTAGTTCCTGCTATGTATATCAGAATTCGTTTTCCCGCACTCCAATGTGTGCCTTTTGGATTCTCCAAAAATCTGGAAATCAAAACCACTCCTTGCATGATATCCAGTCTTGTAGCTGTGAGATACATGAGGCTACCAACCAATCTTTTGAATAAAGTTGGATTGACATCTGATCCTTCATCATCCTTGCTAAACTTTATACCTGTTGCAACTGGTGTAGGGAGATGTTTGCAATTTTCCATCCTGAATCTTTTCAACAAATCTTTGGCATATTTATTTTGACAAATAAAAATTCATTTTCAGATTTCTCAACTTCTATGCCAAGAAAATATTTCATGAGACCAAGCTCTATCATCTCAAATTCTTTCATCATGGCTCCTTTAAATTCATCTATCTCAAAATCCCCTGTAAAAATCATGTCATCAACATATAAGCAAACAATCAAAATTTGTCCATGCTCATTTACCTTTGTGTATAAGTTAGGTTTAATGTTGCTTCTGCAAAATCCATTCCTAATCATGTAGTTGTCGATTCTTCCATACCAAGATCTAGGTGCTTGCTTCAGTCCATAGAGCGCTTTCTTCAACTTGTAAACTTTATCTTCGTTACCTTCAACTTCATAACTTGGAGGCTGATGCACAAAATTTCTTCTTCTAGAATTCCATTCAAGAAGGTTGATTTCACATCCATCTAATATACTTTCTGTTTGTTTTGAGCTGCTGTGGCTAGAACTAATCTTACGGTATCCAATTTGGCTATTAGAGAAAACATTTCTCCAAACTCTATTCCTGGTTGCTGCGAGAATCCTTTTGCTACAAGTCTAGCTTTGAATATGTCAATTTCACCTTTCTCATTCAACTTTGTCTTGTACACCCACTTTACACCAATGAGATTTTTATCCTTTGGTAAATCAACAGAATCCCATGTATCATTATTTTCAATAGCTTCAATTTCTTCATCCATGGCTTGCACCCAATTTTCATCTCTGATTGCTTCTTCAAACGAAGAAGTTTGGAATGACAAAATTGCAAAAATTTAACTAACATCCAAATCATCATAAATATCTTTCAAACTTCTCATCTTTCTCTTACCATTGCTTGATTCATCACCTGATTGATTGTTGGGAGAATTGTGATCTGTTGATTTGCTTGAATATCCATGCTGCTCTGAAAATCTTGGAGTTCTTGTTGGTGTAACTCTGTTTGGTGTCTTCACCTGTGATTCTTGATGCTCCTTTTCTACTACATCATCTTCTTCCATTAGTAGCACTTGTGCATCAACTGTTTTGTCTACAAATCCATTCCATGACTCTTGTTCTTTGAACACAACATCTCTGCTAATTATGGTCTTCTTTGTGACAGGGTTATATAATTTGTAAGCCTTTGATTGCTCACTATAACCAGTGAATATGCATTTTTCACTTTTATCATCCAATTTGCCTCTTCGCTCCTTAGGCACATGTGCATAAGCTACACATCCAAGAACTCTGAGATGAGATACGCTGCAAGACATACCTGACCATGCTTGTTCTGGTACTCTATTCATCACGCTCTTTGTAGGTGATTTGTTGATCACATAAATAACACATGAAACTGCTTCTTTTCAATACACATTAGAAAAGTTTTTTTCTTTCAAAATGCTTCTTACCATGTTCATAATTATCATGTTATTTCTCTTTGCTACACCATTCTGCTGCGGTGTGTACATGGTTGTAAAATGTCTTCTAATTCCATGTTGTTTGCAGTAATCATGGAATGCATTTGAATCATATTCTCCTCCACGATCTGACCTCAATACCTTGATCTGTCGATCACTTTGTTTCTCTACTAAGAATTTCAATTCTTTTGACTTTGTAGAAGTTTCAGACTTCTACTTCAAGAAGTAAACCCAAGTCTTTCTACTGTAGTCATCAATGAAAGTGAAAAAGTAGCAACTTCCACCAATCGAGTTTGTCCTCATAGGTCAACACAACTCTGTATGCATTAGCTCAAGAGGTTGCTTTTTTCTGTATGCAACTCCCTTTGGAAAACTTTCATGGTGTTGCTTTCCCAGGATGTAACACTCACAAGTACTAGTAGGTTCTTTGATGGGAGGTAATCCTCTGACCATCTGTTTTTGCTGCAACAATCTTAAACCTGGAAACTGCAAGTTTACAAACTGAAAGTGCCATAACCAATAATCATTAGAACATGCAATTGTAAAATAATTGACCTAATCATTGTAATTCATAATTTGAGGAAAGAGTCTGTTCCTCGTCATCTGCACCTTTTCTATCAGCGGCTCTCTTGGAGGCTTGTCATATATAACACATTTTTGACCTTGAAAGATAACTCTGTATCATTTCTGTGTCAATTGACCAACACTTATCAAATTATGTTTGAGACTATGAACATAAGATACCTCTAAGATTTTCTTTGTCTCCCCCTGCTTGGTCTGAATGTTGACCACTTCTTTGCCATATACTTCCACAGTCTTGTCAGTCCCCAACTATACCTTTGTTTTTACAGATTGATCGAAATTTGCAACCAAATCCTTGTTGCCTTTCATGTGGTTACTATAACCACTGTCTGACAACCACACACTAGTAGAAGGTCCATGCATGGTATGGAAAGCTAAGAACATGGAGTTAGTACTCTCTGTAGTGACATTAGCTCTCTGGTTCCCTTGATCATCTATCTTCTTCCTGCAATCACGAGCATAATGACCAAATTTATTGCAGTAATAACATTTCACATTTGATTTGTCAACTCTTTGATTATTGTTGAATCTTTTGTAGTTGTTTTCACTTTCATGTTCATGCTCTTCTTGGTCATCTATCTGACCACCATATCTTCCGCTTCGTCCTCTGCCTCTCGATCTACTTCTGCCTCGACCTCTGTCTCTTGAAATAGAAACCTGACTTTTGAAAGCGGTCTCTAAAGTGGAATATTTATTTCTGTCTATCCTTGCCTCATGCGATAGAAGTGATCCCATCAACTCATAAACTGTTAATGATGCCAAACCTTTCGCTTCTTCTATGGATGCTACTACAACATCAAATTTGGTAGACAAAGATCTGATGACCTTCTCAAACACTGTTTGATCTTTAATCTCTTCACCATACATCTTTCACTGATTTACGACAGTGATGACCTGATTCATGAAAGAATCAATGCCCTCTGTCTCCTTCATTTGCAAACTTTCAAAAGCTCTCCTAGTATTCTGCAACTTAACAATATTGACTTTAGCCATACCTGTATAGTTTGTCGCCAAAGTATCCCTTGCTACTTTTGCTGAAAACGTGATCATAATCTTTTGGAACACTGCTCGGTCCACTCCCTGTTCGATAAATTGCAATGCTTGTGCATTCTTCTTCTTGTCCTTCTTCCATTGATCCCTCTCTGTATTATTGAGAGCCTGTTCCGCTGCTTCATCGTTAGGTTCTGAAAACTCAAACTTGACATAATCCCAAACATCATGAGCCTACAATGTGGTCGCCATCTTAATGGCCCACACATCATAATCTTTCCCTGTAAACGGTGGGAAATGGGGCTAGAAATTTGAGAAAACCATCTTTCTCCAAAAAAATTCTTTTCAAGAAAAAATTTCTCTTTTATTAAACTTTTCAAAAATACCCCTTTCAAAAAAACCCTAAGTTTTTTATTTTACATAAAACAAATTAATTAATTTTTTTTTCAAAAATTTAATTTATAAAGTTTCCAAAACCTTTATATAAAGAAATCTTTTAATGAAACAATTTGTTTTTAACGTGATCTCTTTTTAATAAGAGACTTCCCACTTAGTAAAGTCAACGTATCTAAATCTCTCATATGAACCTTTGAGACTTTACAGTACTCCCTATAACTTATTCTGAGACTTCACGATACTCCTTTGAAGGGTTAACACATTGTTCACACTAACAGGTTTTGTTGATTAATTTGAATGCATGCTAACGTCCCTCACAAAAGCGAAGTGTCGTGTTAGTCTCATAATGCTGTGCAGTTACCGTCGATCCGCGTACATGCAAAAGTGCGTAAGTTTTTGATTGTTAACGCGACTCTCTCTTGAGCCTGAATCTGTTATAATGCCCTGTAGATAACCTGTACTCACACGGATTGTTTCTAATCCATTCTGCCTTGCTTTGATACCAATTTGTTGGAAAGGTGGAGGAGAAAAAGCATAAATAATTCACACATAAAACACAAGTTGCAGCTCTTCTATTGATCATGCAAAACATGATGCTTGCAATGAAATAGTGAAGGGTATTTATCATTTTCCAACTAGTTACTCGCCTAGAATATCTTGACATGCAACCACATGCAACCACACACTAAAATTTGTCTATCACTTAACTCGACTTGACTCAACACTCAAACACTCAATCACTCAATCACTTAGTTAACTGACTCTCTATGTTTAGCCAACTCCTCATGCAGGAGTAATTAGCTTATTTTACGCCATACCATACCATTTAGTCAACAATACTATTTTCTCCAACAGACCTTAAATGGTGGCCAGGCCTAATTTCATGCCATAGATTGGACTTGACAAGATAGTGCATTCATAATGTGTTTAAGGGGAACTGAAGGAAAACTTGACAAAAGTCAACATTATGAATTAATTTATGAGCTTTTCCAAGATATATACTAAATTATGGGACCCTGAATATTGGCCTTAAGCTTCAAAATCTTCCTAGATCTGGTGGAGATCTAGGAATAGGTGTACATGCAATAATAGAGATGGAAAACGTCTTCACTCTCTCTGTCCGAATTATAGAATTATTACACTCTAAAGGATTATTTCATCTTAGTAAAAATTTTGTTGGTTAAAACTCCCACTCTGTCACAAGTTCATGGCTCAAAGCCTACGACATTGGAATGCTGGTCAACCTAGCACCAGAATGGATGCACTACACTTCACTTTTATGCCAGACTGCGATCATTTTTCAGACAAAGAAGACAAAATATCCTGGGCTTGCAGCTTGAATAAAGACCAAATAAAGGTTAAGGAGATTTACAACTACATCACAAGGGATCGTCGATAGCCAACTTGAGCTCCATGGCTATACAAATAGTTCAAATGAAACAGCCCATTGAAACTAAAATGATTTGTATGGTGGGTGGCATATAACAAAATGCTCACTTGGGACAATCTCTTCAAACGAGGATTTCAATTTGAGTGCCCTAGTAGGTGTGCATTATTTAATGATGGTCCTAAAGATGTTGTTCATCTATTCCTAACCTATCCTTTTTGCAGTTTCGGTATGGAAATGATTCCTTCACACTCTCAATATACAAGTAGATTGGAACATATCCTCCATCAAAGGATGCCTTTCACAGTTGCTCTATTAGAATAGACCTCATAGAACATTACTTTTCTACATTCTCTGGGTATCTAGCGCAATAGGAATGCAAAAGTATTCGACCAACTGTCACCAGAAGTGAGAGATACCAACATTAAGATTTCAACATATTTCTTAGAAATTGGTCCAACAGGGAAGAAGCTGTTGACAAGAGCAATCCAATTCAAGGATGTATGGGCTCACTTTCCTGTGGGTTTTTTCGATGGAGCTTCCAATAATAGTGTGTGGTAGCAGAGCCTACATTTTCATGAAGCCTGACACCTTCTTCAAGTTCAACTGGTCTAGCATCATTAGCTCTAACGATTGAGCCGAGCTTCTAGCCCTATGGGGCTGGCTTGCCATTGATGATTTGGAAATTTTAAGAGACTCAAAGATAATTATGGAATGGATTCAACAGAGATCAACTATGGTTTATTGCTGCAACCAGACTATATCAGATATTTTCATAGTGGACAATTTCAAATAACTCTTCTTCAAGAGGAATATCCTGGTGGCTCATGCGTTGGGTTTCTGGGATTACTATTCCTTCATCAACGCGGCTACACAGTTTGAGGGCATATGATTTGGTACTAATGGAGGACAACTGGTGCACAGAAGGAGATTGCAACCTTCTTAGCAATGTTGCAACTGAAACTTCATGTGGTTACTCTATTGCTACTGGTGGTCCAAATTCTTAGGATTTGTCCTACAAAGAAGAAATGATTCCGAACCAACTTTACTGTGGTATACTCAATTCTGGGCAGGGTTTTGATAAACTTCCCTTAATATCTATAATTGGAGAGCTAAAGCTATACATATTGAAGTTGGACATGCTCAATTTTCCATTTTGAAGATTGCTTGAAATTTAAAAATCTCAATTTTTGGACGAAAGTCCATGGTGGTTTACGTATGACCCATCCACACCTTCACAATTTCGTAAAGGCTTACACTATAAGCGATAAACGAACAGTTGTGGAGATCCAAGGTAGTGACACTAATGCATTTGACGGGAACACACCTCCATCACTGTAAAGCAACATATTTCGATGCGACCAGCTTCCCTTTTCCAAACCCTAATCGTCGTATCCGCTGAGCCACTAAGGAGTAGATCACCAATGGCCTCTAGACAGAGAATGTAGTGAAGGTGGCCTCTAAGGAAACCAGAGTAATGCAATATTCGGTCTAAGACATGGTCTGCCTCCCAGTAATGAATATATCCATTGTAACATCCCGCTTACAAAATGGGCAAATCATCTGGACTGAGGGCGAGTGCTTTCACGGGGATCGTTGTATGTTGAGAGTCATCATTAAGTTGTGCTGCACTCACCCATGATTCAGCTTATTCAAGAATATAGGCACCGATCAAATTGATGAATGTATTGAAAGTTCGAAACTCAACCTTGAAACCCTAACTGTCGGTGAATCACTAGAAATCATAGAACAAATTTGTGTGAAAACGTAGAACAAATCTGCAGCTAAGGCATGAGAGTTCAATGGATTTGAAGAATGAGAATTGATCTATATCTAAAGATTTATCCAGTGACCAGTACCTATTTCCAATATTCCAAGCGAAGATTGAAGAATGATATTGGCCCTGCCAAACTGTTGTTCTAACCTTTGTCTTTTTGGTGGGAATTAGATCATGGTTTAATATGTTTAACTGCCTACCCAATTTTGAACAATATGTGTTAAATTATGGGATGGATAGATATATTTGAAAGCACTCAGTTTTGAGCAATCTATTTTAAATTTATTGGAAGATTTTCGACATTTGTTTTTTTAAATGGTGTGGAAAATAAAAACTTTTCTTCATTGTGAAATGTCACAAAAGTATGCATGTTAAACATTTTGGAGGTCAAAAGCTCCTAAGAGATTAAATATTTGAGATGTAAGAGTGAGATACTTGACACAATAAGTTTTTATGTCTTGGATAAGATCTTTGTTTCACTTTGTATAGTAGAATTTTCCGATGGGCACATTATGATGTTAGTAGTGTTTGGTGGCTTACAACAACATATTTTTCATTTTTTTTTCATAGTATAGGTTTTTCCATTTGCACATTGAGTAGGGTTGTATTCATATGCTCGTGCACATCATTGTAACCTTGCTCAGATATCATTTTTAGTGGCGCTCGCAAGTTTAGTGATAATCTATCTAGTAGAAATTTCACATACATAGCTCTATCACTAAATTGAGAAGAAAGTGGGGAAAATATCCATCTAAGCTGGGAGGACCTAATGTGACACATTAGGCCATGATCGTCAAGGAGCATCATCACTAGTAGTTCATCTCCCATGAAGCATCCCTTTCTAGATCTTAAATGGTAGTTTGTTGGTTAGTTGCATATTTTGTTGTTTCTTCTACCCTTTAATTTGTATGCATGGCAAATTTAAGGATTGACTCTTCAATTGGCGATCTCTTTGAAAAACTATAAAAATTACATTTCCAAATGAATAAGAACCAATATTTTTTCTTTGGGATTCATTTATGGTTTACTTTCTCTATCCTGTAGGTATTTTTTGCATTTCTTTGTGGATGTTTGTGATAAATATCATTAAACCTCGTAGCTTATTATTCTACTTCAAAATTTGCTAGGTTTTGACAACATACCAATAAGAAGATGAGTGACATACCTAGACCCTTAGTCTAAGGCATGTTATCATAAATCCAACTTTAATACCATTTTGAAAGAAATGAATGTATGTTGTCTGACATATAGGATCATGTCACTGTCTGTGATTTTAAAATTCAAGAATGTAGATGAATTAATCATGGACAACAACATTTAAACATACACAACATAAATTGAACGTAACATTCAAGCATAACATTTACATATCAAATAACAAAGTGATTGGAATATTTATCCTTATAAATGATTTACACAACTAGCTACAAATGTCAAATATTCCATCCAACCATAGTTAATTTTGGACTAATTCTCTCTATAATAGTCCACCCCTAATCTAGGGCTATGATTCCACAAAGGTGAGCATGCTCCTATGGATGTCTACAGTGAACACTAAGAGACCAATACCTACTAAATTAAGAGTGATGTGATCCCTACAATAATTCCTACTAGCCAACTCTCTTTCCCATCATATTTCACAATCCAAGGAAGATATTTATTTATACGTATAATAGTCCCTTATACAATCTCCATCCCCCCTAGGGCTCTAACATAGATTGGTAACGAAGCTCTTAGTTTTGGGATTTATGAAACCTAGCTACTAGTGGACAATGGATATAGAAATCACGTTGCATGTCTATGTTCATCCTTTACCTTCTAACATTACATGCATTTGGCTATGTAATCAATCTAGTTTCCAATAGTTTTCTAGTACCCTAGTGTCCAACATATGGCACATCATACATTTATCTTATCACTAAATTTCTCAATTTTTGAGAATTAGGAACATAAACTTGTGTTCCTTTGCAAGAGGTTTCCATCCTTGTAGAGCATGTAGTCGTTAAATTTTTGGTGTGGATTACCTTGTTGTAAGCCTTCTTTAATTTGTAAATAGTGTTAATTTGATTCTAATCTTCCAAAATTATTCTTTTTAAGTCTATGTTGTATATGCTAATAGCTATAGCATGCATTGCATTCACCCTCTTAATGCTAATTGCACTAACCTCTTTATTCTCTTTTCCCTTAATGTTGTTGATGTCAAAGTCAGATTCAATAGAGATTCCGACCATCTAATTTGTATATGTGAGTATTTCAAACTTCTATGGTTTATTTTGAACTCAAAATTTCATACCATAAGATAATGTCCTCATATTTCAATGTGTGGATAATAGTTGTAAACTCCAAGTCATGGGTAGCATAATTTCTTTCGTGTTCTTTGATTTTCTTCAATTCATATGGCATGCCTATCTTGCATAAGGGTTCCACCAAGACCTTCTTTACATGAATTTATGCACACCAAAATATCCTCATTTGGATCTGCATTCTTTAGAATAGGTGCATTGGTTAATAAATATTTCAGCTATCGAAAATTATCTTCACAATTTTTAGTCCATTCATTCTATACTCATTTTTTTTGCACAGAAATAATTGAATGTACAATATTATAGAAACATTCAATAAATATCATGTGGTAACTTGGTAAACCCACAAAAATCTCACCTTTGAAATATTATTTTAGTGATGGCCAACCTTTGATGGATTTCATCTTCCCTGGGTCGATTTCCATGCCCCCCCTCTAAGACATTGTGAACTAAATAATGGATTCTTCTTTGATAGAAAGTGAACTTGCTCAACTTCGCATACAATTATTTCTCTTGTAACACCTATAGCACCATCCTCAAATGTCATGCATGCTCCTCTTTTGTCTTGGAGTGTATAAGAATATCACCCAAGAAGGCAATCACAAATTAGCTTAAATAAACTCTAAACACTCTATTCATCAAACATATGAAACTAGCAATTGCACCACATGTTTCAAATTAAATGTTGTAAGGTGGTAGCATAGGAAACAATAGCATAGAAGAAATAAAAACTTTTATGCAATTTTGCTTCTTTACAACTAGCATTTCTTTTTTTATCATATGTTATATTTTCGAGAGATTTCAACCACGCTAATATTCTAGAATATGTTCAATATGAAGGTAATGCACAACATCTAAACTCCAAAGGATTTATGAAAATTCTCTTCATTAAGATTCATGAACTATTATAAGTAAATGGTTTAAATCAAACATTTCATAGCACAAGTAATCTCATATCACCTTTTATTCACAATGCAATGGGTAATAGTTTTTTTTATAAGGGATTGAAGATAATGTATGTGCATTTTGAGTCATTTTTATGTCAAATGTTTTTATGACTAGAAAATTTTAGTCATTTTGAATCATTTTTATGTACTTAACATTGCAGATGGATTTAGAGACACTCTTAAAGGGGTCTCTAAATTTTAACACTGTAGATGGACTCAAAGATGCCTTTGTCTATAAATTTAACACTGTAGATGGATTAAAAAAAGAGGGTCTTTGAATCCATCTACAGTCCTAAAATTTAGAGACAAAAGGGTATTCATATTTTTAACACTGTAGATCAATTCAGAGACCCCTTTGCCTCTAAATTTTAACAATGCAGATGGATTCAGAAACCCATGTAGTGAAATGTAACACTTCAATATCAAAATTTCAATTTTCCATTTCCGGAGTGACATAATAAAAAATTACGAACATAATTGAGTAATTCATATACATGTTTTACTTGTTATTTGGTCATATTTTTATTATTGGACTATAGTAGTCATTTAAGTTAATCATTATTAATTTTATTACTTATTATCCAGTTGTTTATTTTAGTCCTGAACTAAATTAGTCATTTAAGTTAGTCACTTTTAGTTTGGTCACTATTATCTAGTCATATGTTTTATCCCTAGACTAAATTAGTCATTTAAGTTAGTCATTTTTAGTTTGGTCACTTAAAATTGCTCAAATTTAGTAGTAACTCACTTGAAATAATTACGTTGACTAATTTTTTTAGTCACCTAATCACTAATTTCATCATTTTCTACTAGTGACAACAGACAAACGAAAGCCATCAACGAATTCGGTCACAACACAAAATATTTGCGACCATTATACACATAAAATCGCCAGACTCCATGCGCTTCCGTCGCCAGTGCAAGTGCCAACAACACAACGATCACCATTGTTCAATTGTTGTCGTTGACCACCCACTGTGCCATTCGTAGCATCCTCCATAACATATGTCGTTGTCTCCCCATCCGCTTTTCACTACACCCAGTCCCTTCGTCATATGCTCCGGAGTTTTTGACTAGATGCCACCACCATTTCACAATTCAATCGCGATCAGCTCGCTGGCAACCTTGAGTCACCCCTTTTTTTTGCATGCAACCCTCCATTCATCACCCTGATCGCTGCTACAGACTCTGTCATCTGCTTGAATGATCGTCGGTGCACTCAGTTACACTAGGTCGCCCCCCTCCTTCGCATCAAGACACCGTAACCCATTAACTTATTTAACATGTAAAATATCAGAATTGAACTGTAGCTGTAATCCTGTTTTTAGATAGAATTTCTAAAAGACGTCAATAGGATAAAATTGACGAATGCAACACTTGGAGTTTCTATTGGGAAATAAATAAGGATTTGTTTTTGTTCTACAAGGAAAAATATTATGTAAAATAAACAAGTTCATATAATCGCTGGGATATCCCGAGGTTTCATGTCATTGAAGACACTCATTCATATTAACTCACAAAAAAATAAAACGAAATATTTTTTTATATGAAATAAATACTAAAATTGGAAGGAATAAAGTTTTGAACGTTTATGAAAAAATTATTTGTTAAAAAAAAATAAAAAAATCAAGAGTATTTAAATGTTTGAGAGGAAAATGGAATCTGTTAATGACAAAAAAACACAAATGGAGTCTAGTTCGGAATTAAAGGAAGGAAGATTTCTGAAAACTTCATGTAGTTATGCTTCAGTGCTATTTAGAATTAAAGGGTCCATTGCAGAAAAGATGTCACTATTGCTATCTCACTTGCTGAAGATAAAAATTATATAACGCCTAAATTCGTAAACCGATTAGTGATCTCGTAGTCAAATATAATCGAAAAAATTAGACTGTTTTGGCAACAAAAAATATGTCCTAACCAATTTACAGTCAAACATTGAGGATTATACATTTATGTTGCACTTCTCAGTCCAAACCCTATGGAGCGATCAAGGTGACATTATTTTTGGTTCACCCTGGATGGAAACCCTTGGTTCCTTCATCCTCAATACGAAAAAGAAGTTTTTGACATTTTCTTACAAAAATAAAAAAATAACACTAGAAGATGTCACTGTAAAGCCAAATTCAGTGACACCATCAAATACATTTCAAAAGTAATTTTTCAAGAAGGTAAAAAAGTATTACAAAATATGCAAAATGAAATTGACAAAATCACCGCTAACAGAAATGAAGAAGTCTTGCGACTTAAGGATCATAGTGAAAAATTATTAACACAAATTAAAAAGATTAAGAAGGACAAGAATTCGTTAAAAGAAAAGTTAGAACATTGTATTCAAGAGGAAGTATCAAAGTCATCAGTCGTAACATCACCTGTTGAAGATAAAGAAACAATTGTTGAAGCAGTCAATAGCAGAACTCAAGAAGAGGAGCAATCAGTTGAAGGAAAAACACACTCACATGTTACAATTCAAAGGATGAAAATTCCAAACGAAGATTGTGTACCTAACTCAACAAGAATAGTACCAAAAAGAAATAAAAAAATGCCCATACACCTAATAAGGGAAATTCAAACCAAAAAAGTTCCATATCGACATCTGAATCATGAGTAGACAACTCAACCAAGTTACGTATCAGGACCATTCAGAACAAAAACAACAAACTAATGTTCCAAAGAATATTGATGTAACATCAATCTAATCCTATGATGACAATTCGTTACGAAATTATGGTGATTAGAATATTTCATAGAAGATTAATCTAGGATGGTCTAATCCCTTCTCAGTGCGACAGTTTTGTTTGTCACTTAGAATATCATATCAACTTGTATCAACAAATATGACAGTGTCGAGACGAGAATACATTCGAAACTGACAAAGAGATCAAGCTTTTTGCATCAACGAGATTTGAGGAAAAAGATTTTCCGAGGAGGAAGGCAATGTTATGAATAAATATATATAAATAATATAAATATAAATAATGAGGATAATTGTAATAACGATTAGTTAATTAGTAATTAATACTAAAGAGGCATGTCTAAATGGGACATGACCTTCTATGAAGAGGCACTTGCGTAGTATATAAGAAGGCCCCTCACTCTCAATTGTAATCATATTATTCATACTTTCTAATATATACTCTTGTATCTCAATGGAGATATTTATATTCCAAGTCTTCTGGAGTATTTAACGTGAAGAACGAACTTTTTTCACTTCAATCCACTTATTAATTAGCCAATGGTTATCAACACAAGATGCCAATCACAATTACTCAAGATATTCCAATGATGATTCTATAACAAGATTACCAATGATCTTATGCCAATTGGATGCCAAAACACATATAAGAGAGAGATGCTTCAATTAGATTTCAAATGCCCAAGGTAACTTAAACCACCAACAAGATTAGATAATTATAGCTTAAGTACATGAGTGATTTAAGTGCAAGAGTTTGACAATTCTTATAGCCAAGACAAGACAAACAAGTGTTAGATTCCAATGTGTGAGCAACAATTCTTCTCAACAACAAATTACTTAGAGCATGAAATAATGAAAACCACTTACGATGAATTATTTGGTATTATGTCAAATCTGAAATTACTTACGACAACAAGGAAACAAGAGTGAAATCAATGAGCTATCAATGTGAGGATGTGTGCTAAGTTGTGTCAAACAATTACTAAGTGCTAGAACAAGTTAGCCAAATATGAAATTATGAGTTTTTAATCCTTTTAATATGTTATGTTCAACATATATCAGATCTGCAATGACTTGTTACAGCTGTAAGTAAAGTGAACAACTAGTGAGCTATGAATGCCACAACAAATTCCAAATTATGCCCAAAACTCAAAGTAAGATTGCCAAACTAAACAAATATATATATATAATATATATATAATAATAATAATAATAATAAAAATAATAAAAAATAAAAAATTATCAGATCTTATTTCATATTTATGTCGAGATATTCCAGCAAACTAATAAGTAGACCTATGCTAGCTATTCGGTGCCTAAGTAGCCCAAACTTTAGGAAAATTTTATTATGCAATTTTTAAGGTGTTTTGACCAATTAGATGTGTTTTTTTATGGAAACTATATCACTATTACAAATAATTTATTACAACTATAGGAAAATAGTGAGAAAATGAGGGTTTAGAGAGAAAACCCTAGGCCTAAGGTCTTGAAGTACACTTGCCCAAATTTGCCAAAATGTTCCAATGAAGTTGGCACCTAAAAATATAAAATTTTAAGCCAGATTTTCTGCAAAACACACCAAGCTTTAGTCCCCCTAAAATTTTTAGAAATGGACAACAGCCAAATTATGGCCAAAGAGGGCAATTCTAGGTCCAACAGGGCTTGTGTTGGGAAAGAGAGGGCTTAGGAGGCCAAGAAAGAGGCAAAGGAGGCCGGAGAAAGGCAAGAAGGCTTGACACTGGAGGAGGCTAGCGACTAGGGTTAGAGGCTGAGTGAGGGCTATAAAGGTGTCAAAGAGAGGCTAGAAGGGAGAGAGAAGGGAAAAACAGAAGGTCGAGGAAGGTTTTATCACATTTGTTTACTCTGTAAATTTATTTTTGAAAAAAATGTTGACAACGAGAGTGTCAGTGATAAATTTGTAATAAACAGGAAAAAGAATTGATAATGGGAGTATCAACGTTATTGTTGCTTTGAAAGTTTAAAAATTCACTGACAATGGGCTTGTCAGCATTATCGTGGGTTTGAAAATGGAAACAGGAAATTGCGCACAATCAGGCTATCAGTGCCAAACGAAGAAAATTCAAAATATGTTTTATATTGCGTTGACACAATCCACGTCAGTGAAAGAGCAGTCATTTATCAAATATGTGTTGATGATTCGATTGAGTGAGGTCACGTGATATGTTGATGGTTATCACCGCCGGGAGGTAATATGGGTAAAATTCATGATTAATAGTGAGTTTTTTCGTAGCTTTTATGTCAGTTCCTTATCATAATGTACTTTGCCACGTCCTGAGATTTTTTACCAAATTCGGTAACATGTGTTAACTTGCATCTTGATTTATTTGATTCCTTATGTCTCATGAGTGTAAGTTGTTAGTCTTCCCCAGAGGTCAAGCGATTGAATCACAAGCTCGAATATTGTGTTCTTGTCTAGCGGTGGAAAATATGGGAGGAAGTGGGAAAATGAACAGGAGTGAACCTAAGGCTCTCAATTTTCTTGAGATATATCCAGATACCTAGTAGTGGTTTCAAGCAGTAGGATGGGTAGATTTTTTCCAGCGGTGTAGCGATTTACATGACGAGGTTTCTAGAGCATTTTCTCAAGGATTCGATGGCCAACAGGTGGTCGTTGGAGGAATTACCTTTTAGGTAACAAAGGAATTGATTGCTGAGGTTACAGGTTTGCCTACAGATGGGGAGAAAGCCTTCAGAATCCATGTCTTAGTTGGAGTCGATGTACCTTTATTTTTGAAAGATGAATTTAAAGAAGATAATTGGAGAGTAGGGGTGCATAGATCGTGGTTAAAAGATGAATGAAATTGTTTGTTTCGAATCACCCAGTCCTATTTTACTTGTGAGGGACGCTACAACCAGGTCAACTTGTACCACTTCAGATTCTTGGCTCACATTGCAGGTCAGTTAAGAATTAACACCCCTTATTTTCTACTGGAGAGTTTAAAACACATGTCTGCTAGAGTCCAAGCTAGAATGGATGCATCATCTCATTTTATATACCATAAGAGCCTGATAAAATTATTAATTGAAAGTCAATTAAGAAGGGTTGGGAGCACTTTTTGTTTTGGGGAGGGTTTCAACCTCAACCTGCAAAATCAAAGAGAGGTAGAAAAAAGGGTAGTAAGAAGAAAGCTAGCCAAACACAAAACCTTGAAGCATAAACTTCCTCTCATAGGACCTCCTCTATACAGACAAGGAGTTAGAAAAAGACTGAAACAACCCCTCCTCTGGTTCCTCAGTTACCTAGGGTTTATACCAGGAAAAGTGATAGGCTCAAGAAAATGTAGGAGACCCCTCCTCCTACTGAAAACCTACCAACAAACAATCAATTGAACGAGAAAGATAAGGATAAAATAATTGAGCATGAAGTCAGACATACCTCATTTGAGAAGGAGCCCACCTTGGCTAAAATGTTTAAAGGTGGAAAGAAACCTCACACCAGGCCCTAGAACAAGCTAAGATTAAACATAAAATTAAAGCAAAACCCTGAACTAGCCAAGGAGATCATAGATGTGGATAAGACTCCTCTGAGAGACATGATCATAAACAAGGAGAAGGCTACTAGCTCAAAAAGGCCAAAGAAAGCAAAAGATTCAAAGAAGGGAGCTACTATGGAGACTCAAAGGAGTAAAAGACAAATGATGACCAATGTGGATATTTTGTTAGAGGCAACTAGCACCTTGAGCTAAGATGATGTTTTATTTTTCAGTTTTTATCTCTCGCTGTTGAAATGAAAATTAGATCTATAGGCCAACAACCCCCTTATCAGCGTTTTTCATTGGCAGAGTTAAAAGGGCGTTGATAGTTTCATTGTTAGCGCATTTTTGATGACCAGATAGATAAAAGCGCTGAGAGTCGTCCCGTTAGCGAAATTGACATTTTTTGGTTTGTAAAAGATAACAACGAGACTATCAACGTTATCAAAATGGAAAGTTTGAAAGGAGTAACTGTTCAATAATGCACGTTTTTGAATGAGTGATAGAACATGAATTTCAACAAAGAAAGCAAAAGATTAGTCACTATTTTTGAACTTGCTTTCCAGTCGGATTTGTAGTACATTTTTATATCTAGAAATAGATAGGTTTGGAAGATATTTCATATGCATGTATTTGTTAAAATACACTGTTATTTTTAAATTTTGTAATTAAGTATGAAGGAGAAACTTGTTTTAGTTTGTAATTTTCTTATAAAGCAAGTCTATGTAATGTAACAGCGGTTGGGTTCTCAAGAATTCAGGGCCTTGTATTCTTCAGATTTTGATTAATTGAGATTGTAAGATCATAAAGACTTATTCTTTGATGCAAATATTCTTGTGCCAACAATTTCTTGTGTGTTTTTTCTTCTATGTGATTATTTTTCATTTCTTAGTTAATTCATTTAATATTTCAGCTTCAGTGTTTGAGTAGAGATAAATGAATTAGAATTGTTAACTGCTATGTTTCAATAGTACTCGAATATGCTTTGTCCTCTAAAGTTGCTTTTGGATTCATCTTGTATGCCCAACTGTAGTGGATTGTTTCCTTCCTTCAACCTTCGGCTACAATGATAAATTGATGTCTAAGAAATTGTTGTCTACCTTTCCTTTGCCAATCATTGACCATATAACTGGAATCTTGCAGGTCTTTTTTCATTTCATGTGCTTGACTCCATTGCCCAATGGATTGTCTTTATTACCAAACCAAACTCCTTTTTTCAAAACCCCTCACTCTATATATGATCTAGCCATCGAGCTCATCAAATAGTCAATTAGTTTTGGCTAATTTATAGAAGTAATCCCCCTTTGGATTGGAAGGGCTAACTTTCAATTCAAGACATTGGTTAGAGGTTACCTTAAAGTTTTTCCCTAACAGCCGGGGTTTTCTCTAAGTGATAACAGAAGGAGAAAGGGAGGTTGAGGCAGAGAGGAGGCTTAAAAAGCCCATGACAACCCTAAAAGGTTGTCTTCTAGGGTAAAGGAGAGGGGAAGAGCCCTTCTAAGGCCACGACTAGGCCAAAAATGGCCCTAAACCCTCAGTGCTGGACCAAGGAAGGAAGTCCAAGAGGCGTGGAGGGTATGACTAGCCCCAAAAGGGCCAAAAAATGTGACGCAAGGCCTTCTTAGTGTGACACAGGGCTAGGAGAGGAAGACGGCCTTGGAGGGGTTGGATTTGGGCTTGGGAGGGCTGAAACATGAAATCTTTGTTTTAGAAAATTTAATTTGCTTCAGATCTGTAATGTTTCTCAATTTCTCCAATGGCTCGCCCTGTAAATTTTTTTGGAGACTAGATATTACCTTCAAGAGCCTAGATCTTTCACTTGATTTTCACCTGCAAAAATGGAGATAAAAAATACCCAAAACCCCAATATATAAAAAATTTCTTAAAACGCCAAAACCTCAATATATACAAAATTTCTTAAAATGCCAAAATCTCACTTAGAAAAAATAATTTACAAAATAATCATTCAAAATTATTTACAAAATTTACAAATATACAATGCTTTTTAAAAGGAATTTTGAGAAATAATTTTTTATGGAGTTTTCTTTGATAAATCCTTGATAATACTTTGGAAAATAAATATAACCTACAACCTTAGCGAAGTTAGATAAACCATAAAAATATTTGAAGTCCAAACAAGGTTAGTTCATGCCCACAGTTTGTGAACTTCGAGCCCAAGGACTAGGGAACATTCAAACACTAGAATTTTTTTCAAGAAAGCTTGCTAAACATATGGTGAGTCAAATCACCTAAGCTAAACCCAAAATCTACCAATAGAATGACCTTATCCTTATCTTATGAAAAACAAACTTTTAAAAATATTAAGCACAATATAGGAAAGCATGTACCAAGCACATACCACAAATCAATGAATAATGAACACCATGAGCTGCATCTCAATGTCTTTATTATGATTCAAAAAACGTTCCCGGAGGGACAATAGCATAACATCAACTTTTTTGCAGAATTTTTTTAGTCAAAAATCAAATGGCTTGAGATTCAAGTGACTTTCTAATTTATAAATAAATCCTCCAAGTGGAAAAATAACGACAAGTTGGCTTGATCCACGTAAAAATAATATTGGTTGTCAATAAATCCTTGATCAACTTTTAATCTTTGTAGTTGAAATAATTATGTTTGAAAATTTTTCGAATTCCTCTTTTAACCATTTTTTATTAGCTCAAAATTAATTATTTTGACATAATTTCTTCAAAAAAAATGACTTTGGCTTAACCACCAAGGTCCAAAGGCCCAATTTTTCTTGAAATTTCCAATATTCCTTTGGTGGGGGACCTCCAAAAATTAATTCCTTTGAGACCCACGAATTTTTCCACTTGGAGAATTTATTTTTTCTAAACATTTAATTTTGACTCTAATTAATTAAATTTCTGGTTTAGGTTTTTTATTTATTTTTGCCATAAAATTTTAATTGATTGGCACATGAGGGGATTGACAATTTTTTCCACCCTCTAATATTTTAGCCATGTTTTCTATGTATGAGAGACCGTGCATTAATTTTTTTTTACACAAGATTGTTACAATTCAACCCTCAAAGGGGGAACACCCGTTCGGTACAAACCCTCAAATTACAAACCCAATTCCGCGACACAATATGATATAGTAGACGATGCGATTTGTAATAAAGTAATTTATCCAATTAGCTTTAATTATTTTCAATTTAATTTTACATAAGACTACTAGAATAGTAGGACTCACCTAAGACTTTGACAAATAATTCCACCTTAGCTTTAGGGTGAGGTTGGAGGGAAAAACTCTACCGACCATTTGTGTTTAGAAACATAAATGAATCAGTGAGACGAAAAACCTCATAGGATAATTTTTTTTCCAAAATAATAGGCTTACCTAGGTTGTTACATAGACACACGATCTCACTGGCATCATTTACATCATATATTTGCAGAATGAGTTTATAATGACTTAATAAACAGTTGATTGATGATCCGATCCTTTTGAAAAAAATGGTACATTTGTTTCCTTGGAACTTTGACAAAAAGTGTGCAACATCTGGCTCCATATGCTGACACATTGCTTTTATGAAGTAACATGAGAATTCCAGAATCTCGCATCTAAGAAAAAATAATTCCATCAAAAAGATATCCATTCAAAATCAGAATCATCATGTATACATAGTAAATATCATTGGAATAGAAAAATCTATAACAAATTCAAATATAAAATACAAATGCATGAAATAAAACTAGCTAATGACATGAAATAAAAGGATTAGGGTTAGAGATACTATACAAATGGTGCCCTATGGCATCATATGTCATCCCTGTAGTATAGTTTGAGCATATTCCCATTTGCTGGTAGGTCCATACGATCACCTTCCAAAGTGTTCATCTATAAAGAATTTGCCCAACCATCCCTTTGATGATGTATGACCCAAGCCATAGACTGTCAAACATTCGATGATTACTGAGATTCTCATTTTTGTGATCCCATAAGAACACCATATCACCAATCTGTAGAGACCTGTTTTGTGATGACTTGTCAAACCCTTCTTTTGTTCTAGCCTGGCTCTGACATATGTTATCAAAAGTATTCCCAAGGGCTTTATCAAGTTCCATAATTTGATCAATTTTTTTCTTTACCACATCTTTGTCTTCTGTAAAATGCTAAAGGAGCTGATAGGCTGGAAGTTTAAGATGGACAGGAAAGGTGACTTCCAAACCATAAACACGTTCAAAATGACTTTTCATAGTGGCTCTTTTCTTCGCGATTCTTCCTACCCATAACACATACTTGATCTTACTGTCCCACAATCGCTTATTGCCTCCCACAATTTTTTTAAGGTTATCGATCAAGTTTTTGTTACTTGATTCAGCAAGATAGTTTCCTTGGGGATAATAATTTGAAGAATGTGATAGAATAATGCCATAATTGAAGTAGAAAGAAGAAAATTCAGAAGTGTTGAATGCTTTGGTGTTATTAGTTATAATTTTGGCTAGAACACCAAATCGATTGATAATATGATTATCAAGAAAGTCGATGACAACCTTCTCAATGGCATTCTTTGTTGGGATGGCCTCAAACCACTTCGTAAAGTAACTTTTTGTAGTGAAAATCGATGAATAACCATTACTAGAATTTTGGCTAAATTAACCAATGAAGTCAACCTCCATTATTGAAAAGGGGCCTCAGTTACCACCAACTCAAGAGGCATTGCTGCTAATTTCTGCTTACTTGTGAAAATTTGGCATTCTTGACATTTTCTGATAAATTTATGAACATCTGAAAATTGGTGGGCCAATAATATCCTATACGCAGAATTTTGTGGCTATGGTTTTTGCTACAAAGTGTCCTCCACAAAATCCTGCATGAAACTCAGTGATAAGTTTCTTAGCTTCATCCTCATCAATGCATCTAAGTATTATCCCATCCAGATTTCTCCATCCAAGGCCATATTTTAAGACACAATATTTATATGCTTTTGATTTGAGATCCATCCTCTTATGGGCTACCAAGTGATTAGGACATGTCAAATTTTTCAAATAATAAATAATGTCTTTATACCACTCGATCCTTTCCAATTTTTGAAGCTCAGGGGAGATAGAAGGTTCAACTATTTCATTCTGGCAAACCATCTCTAAAGCTTTCTCATTACTTTTTGTTAACATCTGAGCTAATCCTTGACCTTTGACAAGCTTGGTTGGTCTAATCTCAAGATCATATTCTTGAATTTTAGTTACCCATCTGGCATGAGTCCCTAAGAAGTTGATTTGAGTCAATATATCCTTAATGGAAGAATGCAGAACAAAAGAAATAATCTTGGAATAACCCACATATGTTCTGAAATTCTTAAGGGACTTGACCAATGCATAATCCTGCTTTTCCATAATGCTCTACTTCAATTCTGAATTATGCAAGGATTTTATCAAGAATGCTATCGAATGTTCATGAACCTCCTTGTTTTTTTGTAAAAGGACACCTACTATAGTATCTTCAGATGCGAATGAAAAGACCATAAAATCCTTTGAATAATCAGGGCTAACCAAGATAGGAGCTTTAGCTATAACATCTTTAATGTCTTGAACCCCCTTTTTACCCTCATATTTCCATACAAACTTTGCATCTTTAAACATTGGACAGGTTTAGCAATTTCCTGATAGTTCGAAATCAATCTTCTTAGAAAATTTGTCTGTCCTAGGAAAGACTGGAGGGACTTAATATTGTGTCGTGAAGGGATCTTTTGAGTTCACTTCAACTCTTTCAGGATCAACCCTGATACCAGCTTTAGAAATGATGTGTCCCAGTGATTTTCCTTTGGTAACCCCAAAAATAGATTTGGTAGGATTTAAAGATATGCCAAATTCCTGACACCTGTCAAAACCCTGCTTAAGAGGGCTTATATGATCCTTACCATCCTTTGAAAAATGGTGAGATCATCTTGGTAAATTTCAATGATTTTTCCAATTAATTCCTTAAAGGCATAATCCATAGTTCTTGGAAAATTATCCCCTACATTTGTTAACCCAAAAGGCATTATGAGATATTCAAAAATACCCCAAGGAGTGGTGAAGGTAGTCTTATTTTGACCTTCCTCCTTAACCCAAACCTGATTGTAACTAGAAAATCCATCTAACAATGACATCATACTAGATCTCGTTATCCTTTGAAGCATGTTTTCCATATTAGGAAAAGGATAATTATCTTTTTTCCAAGAAAAGTTAAGTTTGCGGAAATCCACACACAATCTAATAGTACCATTATTTTTCTAACAATTACCAAATTGGAGCACCAAGAAGAATGCCTAGTTTGTCTGATGATACTTGCAACGAGCATTTTCTGTAATTCTTTCTGAACAAGAGGAGCTAACTTAGGATTAATTTTCCTAAGTTTTTTCTTAAATGGTTTAACATCTTCATCTTTCAAAGGAATAGTATGTTCTATAACATCCTTTCTATAACATTTGAGCTCATCATATGAAAAAGCTAAGACATTGCAATATTCAATAAGCAGATCAATCAAATTTTCTTTCTCTTCTTCAAAAACCCCTTACCTATTTTAACTGTCTTAGGATTTTCAGGAAAACCAGTGTTAACTTCAATGATTTCACCAAGATCCATCTTCCTATCATCAACCCTTTTGGTGGCATCATTCCTATTAAAGCGTTGTTCCATGGCCACCATATTCCCGAAAATGGGGTTTACCCTATCTTTACTTTTGGAATTAGATCCTTCTTCTTTGGGACAAGCTTGGAAATATTCAAATTCATCCAATTCATCCAAAGGATTAAGAAACCAGATGATCTATTTTTCATCATCAAACACTCGCCAATTCTCAACATTATCCAGGACAGAAAACAACTTCTATCGCAACCTTATCCTTTATTAGACGATCATGAATCTGAAAGGTAGAAGCAACTACAACCAACTTATCAACCTATCCATTTTATTCTCTAGAGATGATTTGCAAAACAAATGCATCAAATAATTCAATGGCATCCCATATGGCATTTATGTCCTTCTTAAGTATGTCACTTTTGCATGAGAAAATACCCTTAACCTGTTTGATGACAAGATCAGAATCTCCTTTCACACTTAAAGATTTTATTTTGTGATCTCTGGCTATTTCAAGGCCCATCAACAAAGCTTCATATTCAACTACATTGTTAGTTGCCTCAAACTCTAACAGGAAAGAAAATTTAAAAATATTCTTTGAAGGTGAGGTTAAAACAATCCCAACCCCTTTTCCAGGTTTAGAGCGAGCACCATCAAAATTCATGTGCCATATATGGTCCTTAGATTCTTCATTACTATCAGGCAAGACCATGGGATAAAAAAGTAAAACATAATCTCCCATGCTATATTGCAATATAATAGGCTCGTTCATAAGATCTTTGGTTGGAGAGACCCCTACTATGACCCTTTCAAATTTATCAAAATTATTACATGGGGAGCATGTTAAGGGAGCTTGACATTCATATTTTTTAAGAAAATTTTCTTGATGGGGTTTGATAGTTTCTCTGACTTCATGCCCTTGAGTGAGATTCTTGATCATTTCCTTAATAGGCACACCTATTCTTACATGGCTGATCCATTCCCCTAAATTGAAATCTCGATTAAACTTTAGGATATCAGGATTTTCTTGTTCGATGTCTTGTGAATATTGTTCTTCAAGCCAATCATTATTCTCACTGCGAACGTTGCTCAAGTCAAGACTTTCAACAGTACGACTATTTTCCATAACTTCTATTCAATATTTTAAAGGAAAATGGAACTCACTTCCGAACATATTGATTTGAGGATGAGGGGGGATTTTCTTAGCAGGAGAATTTCTTTTTGGCCACATATTGTTAGTAGGATGCATTTTTTGTATTTGAATCATTATAGCCCGTATATCACTCATTTTTATGGAATATTCTATCTTCATTTCCTTGATTACTCGAGTTAATTCTTTAACGGAACCTGACTCTTCCTTTATTTCCTTTCCCTTAGATTTAACTGGACCTCTATCAAAACCTGGGACTGCTGACTTACCTGAAGCTTTTCTATCCTTTTCCAACTCTTCAACTATACTCTGGGCAATGGCTAAGGTAACAGGCTTGGCATGTCTAATTTAATATTGAGTGTCACCATTAAAAGCTTTGAGATATTGTTCCAAGACTGTGTTGTCAGGAGGCCTATAATTGGTTGAATTCTTCGACCGTTTGATTTCCTATTTTCTTTGTAGTATTCAACTTTTTGACTAAGTATTTTCCTTCCCTCTTATCCCCATATTTATTTTTAAATTCATTGATGAGGGTTCTTAAGGAGTCAAAGGCATTGTTTGCTTATCATGAAACCAATCAATAGCATTATCTTCCAACGATAAAACAAACAACTTCATCTTGACATCTTCATGGTTGTAGGCAGTGGAATGAGCATATCTCTAGATGAAGGAGTTGAAATTTTTTATATTAGCCTCAACATTGATGCCATTATTTCCTTCAAAGATTGGCAACTTTCTCATGGTAGACTCATTTGGCAAATCAGGAGGATATCCTTGGATGTTGGTGAAGTTACAAGGCCTGTGAAAATCACCTATGATGTCTTGATTTACGGGATTAATAGAAAGCAAATGGAGATCAAGGAGAGATTCTTGTAAGAGAAAATTTAATTTCCCTTTAGAATGTAATTTGTTTAACCAGGTTCTTAGAAACTTTTCAGGATTTGGAGTGAGGTTAACCAAGCTACCAAGATTCCTTCTAGAGTAATCTCTTGTGAATGGTTGAACAAGTGGAGTCACCGCCCAAATGGGAAACCAACCTAAATGTCCAGGTGCTAAAGGTGCGGATGAACAAGATGAAAGGATGATTGAGATGACAAAGGATAAGGTGATGAAAAGATGAAGAATGAGGAAAGGAAGGTGCCAGAAAATGTTGTGTATCATTGGCAGATAAAATGAAAAGATGGAAAAATGAAGGATTGAAAATTGTTGTAAATCTCAACAACAAGAAACTTGTGCCTGATAATGATGCAAAAAATTGTTGTCACTCAGATTGTATAGGCACCATGACAACCGCTCAGGGTGAGGGTTATCACTCTGATGCTTTCCCATTCTGTTCTAACTGTTTCCCAATAACAGACTATGGGGGATAGTCCTTATGGAAATGAGATGATGGAAGGCAAGTTGGAAACCAACAAGCCTGAGAGACATGAATGAGTGGCCTAACTACTAGGTAAAATTTAGCAAGACTTAAAGATTTGATTAGATTTAGAAATGAGAACAGTCCCTAATGGAGTCACAATTCTTGCTTATTGTAAATTAATCCCAAGTAATTGGATGGACAACCACTGCTTAAATGATTGTCTAACTTGTATCTTTATGCAAATCCTAGGATCTAGGTGTAATACAGGGATCTTGGTTACCTTTAATTATATGCCTAATCTAGATAAAACCTTCCCTTAACTGTTTTGAAGCTAGGCTCCAAGGTAGGTTATGGGAAGGAGGCCAACAAAAAGCAAGAAAAGGCTTTATTAATGATACTTTATTTTAGGCTCCTATCACAGTATGCCTCTGGCGCTGCAAAGACTATGGGTTTGATAACTCAAGGTCACCGTGTTAACCACTGAAGAGTTGCTAAGCCCCTCAAGCTAGATGAGAAGGGTGGCCTTAGGTTTTTATCAATCGAGCTTATGCTTGGAGGTAAATTATTAAGTGCAAGACTAGTCCTAAAATGAGATGTGAGTCTTATGGGTGAGTTTTGAGTTAACATAGTTTAAGTCTTTACGTACTTAATAAGCTATGGCCAATTTTTAATGACAAGACTACTTAACTATAATTAGAGGACAATTGTAAAACAAAACAAGTGCTTAATGAGACAAGTGCCAATGTTAAACAATAGATCAATCCACACGATGCTTAACCAATGATAACAATTAAAGGAACTTAGAGCACTTATCCACTTATCAATTAACCAATGGTTATCAACACAAGATGCCAATCACATTACTCAAGATATTCCAATGATAATTCTATAACAAGATTACCAATGATTTTATGCCAATGTTACACTGCCAATTGGATGCCAAAACACATAGAAGAGAGAGATGATTCAATTTAAATTTCAAATGCCCAAAGTAACTGAAACCATCAATAATATTAGAGAATTAAAGTTTATATACATGAGTGATTTAAGTGCAAGAGTTTGACAATTCTTATAGCCAAGGCAAGACAAGTAAGTGTTAGATTCTAATTCCTCAGCAACAATTCTTCTCAACAATGAACTACTTAGAGCATGAAACAATGAAAACCACTTATGATGAATTATTTGGTGTTATGTCAAATCTGAAAATACTTATGGCAACAGGGAAACAAGAGTGAAATCAATGAGCTATTAATGTGAGGGTGTGTGCTAAGTTGTGCCCAACAATTGCTAAGTGTTAGAACAAGTTAACCAAATATGAGATTATGAGTTTTTTAATCCTCCTAAGATGTTATGTTCAACATATATCAGATCTGAAATGACTTATTACAACAGTAAGTAAAGTGAACAATCAATGAGCTATTAATGCCACAACAAATGCCAAATTATGGCCAAAACTCAAAGTAAGTTTGCCAAACTGAAAAAATTGATTTTTTAACCCTTTAGGATGCAATATTCAGAAAATATCATATCCGATTTCACAGTTATGCAGAGATATTCCAATAAAATAACAAGGAGATCTAGGCTAGCTATTCAATGCCTAAGTGGTCAAATATTTAGGAAAAATTTAGTATGCAAATTTTAAGGCGTTTTGACTAGTTAGATGTGTTTTTTAGGGCAACTTTATCACTGTTACAAAGAATTTATTATAGCCATAGGAAAATAGTGAGAAAACGAGGGTTTAGAGAGAAAACCCTAGGTCCAAGGCCTTGAAGCACACTTGCCCAAATTTTCCAAAATGTTCCAATGAAGTTGGCACTTGAAAATATATAATTTTAAGCCAAATTTTCTGCAAAACACACCAAGCTTTAGTCCCTAAAAATTTCAGAAATGGACAAGGGTGAAATTAGGGCCAAAGAGGGCAAAACTAGGCCTAATAGGGCCAACGTTGGGTAAGAGAGGGCTTAGGAGGCTAAGAAAGAGGCAAAGAAGGCGGGAGAAGGTCAAGAAGGCTTGAAGCATGAGGGAGAAATCCCTCTAAGGGCTAGCGACTAGGGTTAAAGGCTGAATGAGGGCCAGAACAAGGTCATAAGGGAGAGCGAATGGAAAAGGAGGAGGCCGAGACAAGAAAAAGGGAGGTTGAGGTAGAGAAGAGGCTTGAAAGGGCCACGACAACCCTAAAAGATTGTCTTCTATGGTAAAGGAGGGGGGTCAAGGCCTTCTAAGGCCACAACTAGGCCAAAAATGGCCCTAAACTTGTAGTGCTTGGCCATGGAAGGAATGTCAAGAGGATTGGAGGATATGAAAAACCCCAGAAGTACCCAAAAATGTGTCGCAAGGCCTTCTTAGACTGAAACAGGGTTAGGAGAGGAAGACGCTAGCCCTGGAGGGGTTGGATCCGGGCCCTAGAGGGTTGAAACTTGAAACCCCCGCTTCATAAAATTTAATTTTCTTTAGATCTGGAACTTTACTTAATTTCTCCAGTGGCTGGCCTTGCATTTTTTTTTTGAGACTAGATCTTACCCTCAAGGCCCTAGATCTAGTGCAATTCCATCTCTTTCACATGATTTTCACTTGCAAAAACAGAAATAAAAAATAACCAAAACCCCAATATATACAAAATTTCTCAAAGCCCCAAAACCCCAATATATAGAAATTTTCTCAAAACCCCAAAGCTCTAATTAGAAAAAGTAATTTACGAAATTATCATACAAAATTATTTACAAAATTTACAGATATACAATGTTTTATATTTTGAGAAATATTTTTTTGTGGATTTTTCTTTGATAAATGGCTAATAATACTTTTGAAGATAAATGTAAGCTACATCCTTAGAGAAGTTAGATAAACCATAAAAATATTTGAAGTTCAAATAAGGTCAGTTCATGCCCACAGTTTGTGAACTTGGAGCCCAAGAATTGGGGTACCTGCAAACACTATATATTTTTCTCAAGAAAGCTTGTTAGAGTTATGGCGAATTAGATCACCTAAGATAACCCAAAATTTACCAATAGAATGATCTTATCCCCATATAATGAAAAAAAACTTTTAAAAATATTAAGCACAATATAAGAAAACGTGTCCCGAGCACATACCACAAATCAATGAACAATGAATACAATGAACTACACCCCAAAGTATTTATTATGATTCAAAAAGTGTTCCCAGTGGGACAATAACGTTACACCAACTTTTCTGCAGAATTTGTTTAGCTAAAAGTCAGATGTTTTGAGACTCAAATGACACTCTAATTTATAAATAAATCCTCCAAGTGGAAAAATAACCGTTAGATTGCTTGATCCATGTCAAAATAATCTCGATCGTTGATAAATCCTTGATCAACTTTTAATACCTACCATTGAAATAATTATTTTTGAGGAATTTTCGAATTTTTCATTTAACCCATTTTTTATGAGCTTAAAATTAGCTATTTTGAGTTAATTTCCTAAAAAAAAATGACTTTGACTTAACCACCCAAGCTCTAAGGGTCCAATTTTTATTAAAATTTTCGATATTCCCTTGGTGGGAGACCTCCAAACATTAATTCCTTTGAGACCCACAAATTTTTTGATTGGAGATTTTAATTTCTATAAACATTTAATTTTGACTCTAATTAATTAAATTTCTTGCTTAAGATTTTTATTTATTTTTGCCAGAAAATTTAATTAATTGACACATGAGGGGATTACTAATTTTTTCCACCCTCTAATATTTTAGCCATGGTATCTAAGTATGAGGGATCATTCATTAAATATTTTTTACACATTTTTTACAATTCAACCCTCAAAGGGAGAATACCATTCAGTACAAATTCTAAAATTACATACCCAATTTTGCCACACAATATGATCTAGTAGATCAAGTGATTTGTAATAAAATAATTTAACCAATTAGCTTAAATTATTCCCAAATCACTTTTACATAAGACTCGACTAGAGTAGTAGGAGTCACCTAAGAATTTGATGAAGAATTCCAATCTATCTTTGGGGCAAGGTTGGAGGGAAAAGCTTTATCGACCATTCGTGTTTAGAAACACAAATAAATTAATGAGATGAAAAACCTCTTAGGATGAAATTTTAGCCAAAATAATAGGCTTACCTAGGTTGTTACATACACACACGGTTTTACTAGCATCATTTACATCATATATTTGCAGAATGGATTTATAGTGACTCAATAAATAGTTGATTGATGATCCGATCCTTTTGAAAAAATTGGTGCATCTACTTCCATCGAACTTTGACAAAAAGTGTGCAACACATCATAATAGCAAGATTTTCAAAAAAGGATTGTGATGCTTTCCAAAATAAAGAAAATATACACACCATAAGAAAATAAAATCTATTTACATTATGTACATGATGATGAAAGATTTCAAATAAAATTTACCTGATCGTGGCCATTGGGACATGCCCTTACTCGACTACATCCTAGAAGTTTGCATCATTCGTGATTTCATGAAGAAAGGACTCTTTTGTTAATGGTTGATGGTACAAGCGAAGTCTGTGACCATTAACGAGAAAAGAGATGCCAAAATCGTCAATTGTAGTAAGACATACTATCCCATTATCATACACTTCACTAACTTTGTAAGGACCTTGTTACAGTTCAAGCTAGCATTGATCCTAGAAGGGGATACTATAGAGAAATATTAGGTCAAGTGGCAACAATGGAGTGATAACCCACTTTCACCTCAGCTAAAGCTCCTTTCTCTTTGTGGACTTTCAACGATGGGAGGAGTCCCAATATGAGAGGAATCACGAAAAGAGAAAGATTTGATGATAAAATGTAGAGTGATTCCTGAATCCTAGGCACAAAATAGGCTCAGATAATTGGCTTGCTTGCTTTGGAAGCAAAGTGATTGGTTCTCTGAGAAGGGATAAGGGGATACCTAGGCTTAGGTTTGGAGATTATCCCTTGACAAGAGGTATCCTAGACCTAAGGATCCCAAAGGAAAAATGATTTATATGTAATCCTTATGGAATTTGAGTTATGAAGTTGTTGGACCACAAAGAACCAAAGTGGACAAAAACGAGGTCAAGGATATGGAGTTGATCAACACTAGAGGGGATTGAACTATTTAGGGAGGAGAATAAGATCAAAGGTATTTTCTTATGAAATGCAAATGCAATGACCAAGGCAATGATACTGACACAAATCAACCTAGGGAAAGAGATGGTCTTGTGGCTAGGGCTTGCTATATCTCGGGATACCACTGTTGTATTTGCTTCGAACTTGGAGGACCTCTTGAGAAAACCCTAGCTCAGTAGTGAACCAAAATTCAAGGGTTTTGGATGACTACAAAGAATTTCACTTGATGCCCTAGGTGACCTACTAGGGTTAGGCCTAGAAGAGGGAAAAAGGTGAGACAAATATTTGTTTAAGTGACCACTAAGAGGCTAGATTAGTGCCTTTCCTTAAGAGAGATGGAGTCAAGGTAATTTTGAAATTTGGAGAGACTTTTACCCAATCAAGGAGTCCTTAGGCAACTTCACATGGTAAATTAGGGCATGAACATGACTACCAAAGGATTTTATTGTTTGATGTGCAAGAATTGATGACTTATCAATGTGTATTAAATGGAATTAAACCTCTAGGGACATTCTTTCATCATACATGACACATGTAACATATGCAATGTTTCGAAAGTCCAAAATTTCCACAATTTCACATATATTAGGGAAAATTTCAGATATAGGGAACGAAAATCACATACAATATTCACATGACAAGATAAATGTAAAGCGTAGACATGAAAAAGAGGACTTACATGTACAATGATTATATCCAACCATCAATTCAAGACAATTTTGAAGCTAAAAGACCAAGAGAATAGTATCTAAACATCAAAATTCATCCATGAAACCAAACTTGCCCTCCAAAAGGGAATGCAAAATTCTCACAAGAGCTACTAATCCATTCCAAGTGACGATGAGAGGAATGAATAAGCCTCTCATCTATTTATATCCTTTCTAAAGAGTTCAATTTTCCTAGTTTGGCCTAATTAAGCACCAAATAATAAAATAATGTGCAATAGTAACATCCCTTGGTGACAAGCCCACCAAAGTAGCTCCATAATACAAAAATAAGCCCCTTAAGAGAGAAAAATAGTAAACATGATGAATCTTTGGGCCATTGAGAAGGCCTAGTGGATTCCAAAGTGCGTCAAGTTGAGAGAATGGGCTCCAAATATAGTGATCAAGGGGTTTTCCCCTTGATATCCATGCAAGTCACATATGGTGTCCCCAAGTGGGGGTGGGCGCACAATGACATCCTCATGGGTCTCCAAGTGGATCGATAATTCCTGTAAAGCATATGTAAGGGTTAGGATGATGACATAAGCCATCCTTTTGTCTCTTGTGTGAGACACATCCTCATTTGGATCTTGGAACCTCTGCCAAGTGTGTGGTACAAGTGTGAAACTGATTGGGCATGGTGATTCAAGTGCATCATCCTCATCGAAAAAGGTGGAACACAAGCAATCACTGAATGGTGCTGGGGATCCATGAAGTGCTCTTTGCTATGATGGAGGCCCATGGATCTCAACACTGACACTAGAAGTGCCAAAGTGACCCTCTGGAGGGCTTGGACCCCGTATAGGGATACCAAACCCCAAATGGACACCCACCAACAATCTTGCATAAGATCCAATGAGTCCCCTTACCCTCCAATACAACAAGTCATTAGAGTAATCAAGTAAAAAATATTACAAATCATGTAACCAAATGGACACTTCATGGTGGCATATGCTCCCATAGTGAGCTTTGGCATGTATAGGTGTCTCCAAGCTCAATAAGGGGGTTAACCAAGGACCCTATTAGGTGGTTTCAGTCTTTAAAAGGGGTGGCATGTCCATGGTACATCCATCAAGTGGTAGGTGGCATGTGATATAATTATGGAATAGGTGAAAATCAGGGGAAGGCTCCAAGCCACATTCCATGGTACAAAGGTAGCTATAATAGGAGAAGTCCATCCTTAGGTATATGATTGTAGGAGGAAGCAATCATGGTACATGAGTTACCCCAACCTTTTTTTTTCTACTCTTCTTCATATTCCTTTTACCTTTGATTGACTTCTCTTCATAGTTACTCAGGGATCCAGGGGATGAGAGCACGACGTGTATCATACAACAGTAGATACCCACTTTAAGGTGGTGTAGTTTGTTTTCCACCAGAGGTTGGGACAATCATGGGTTCCTTAATGTGCATGGGGCTTATCTAGGGCCCATTGGAACTAGAGTTATGGCCATAGATAAGGCGTGGAGCTCATGTTTGGCTTTTTCCCACGTGTTAAATTTGCATTTTCCAACCATCTTTTGCATTTTGTGGTACGTTTCTTGTTGAAAGTGGCCAAACTATGATTTTTCTTTTCTTTTTTAGCTACATCAACCTTCAGGGAATCGTTCCAGGCTCGAACCAAGGTGTGGGAAAGGGGAGGGGGAGGCTAAAACTTTATGGATCCAGATGGGAAAAGTGATAAATGGGGTTAAAATGAGTGGAGGGGAGTGATGTATATGCTGTTGGGAAGCAGGACCATGCATCCAAAATTGGGATTTCCCATGTAGTGCCAACCCTAAAGCTAATAGTTAGTAAAGGAGATCCTATGGGACCAGGATACAAGGCTAGCCACCAAATCAGGTAAAGGATAAAACAATACAGACCTAGCCCACTATTTTTGTCGAATCCCCCCACCAATCCCAAAAGTGTTTATGATAAGTAAGAAAAATTACTCAACTACACCAATGAAATGCCATACATTCAGGGTCGAGAGGCCCACCTTCAAACATAAGATCATAACAAATGGGCGAGGGATCACATGGTTGGCTCAGGTGGCAAAGATACTGGCACATCGAGCTATCTAGTGGTTGCAAAGGGCTGCCGACTGAGGACCATATAGGAGAAAAATTTTCTCCTATGAATACTACCCACATGTGGTGGATAACATCCGGCTCCAACTAGAACATGATATCATAGAAGAGTGCACGAACGTACTCGAATGGGGAGGTCATGAGAATGCCAACAATCTCTTGGGGCCATAGACCTGTTACTTGCACATACCGAAAACCAAGCACATGGGGAAACATGTTTTTGTGGTGTCATATGATCACCCATGCTTAGTATTAGGCCATCAAATCAACAAAAAAATAAAATTTTGCAATTTTAATCTAAATGCATTTGATCTATCATGAAAATACATATGATGTTAGTTGTAATGAGAAAACCAACATACAATGCATCCTACCAAACATGCATATGGTATAAATATAATACTAAGTGTAATCATAAAGCCAGTGAAACCACATATGACCAAATCAATATAAATATGCATGCCTATATCATTATTTATGTAGGAAATCCCAAAGTGAACGTGGACATAATCACATGGATGATGTTATAGGTGGGAGGTGGGAAAACATGATATCCATTTGACATAAAAGGAAGTCCTAGAAAAAAGAAGATAATTCAATCTAGAAATGCGGAGCTTTCCTGCTAAGCATAAGATGGATGAATGAATGACCAAGCTCGAGAACTTCCTATCACGATCATTATTCATGATATTATGCTTTGTGGATGCCACAAGGTCATGATGGGAAGGGAAAGGAGAATGGGGAAAGGAAGGAGCACAACAAACATGTCGCTCAATGTGATGGTCACATTGGAGAGAGATGGTTATGAAGTGATAATAATCCCGAGGGTGTGTTGAAGGAGATAAAATATATTCAATGAGGGGCTCTTCCTTGACACTATACTTAGAAGGGGAAAATGGATCATGGTCACTTGAGATCATATGACAAGAGGTGATGGAATTACCTATGGATGACTAAAAATGATGAACAAGAAGGAAAGGCAATGGGGAAGGTGAAATACTGTATTCAATGAGATTATTTTCCTAGAAATCATATTCTAAAGACTCAAGTGGTTTGAATATACTCCCAGAATCACAAGGAAGGTAGGTAGGAGCAAGGAGGTCTATTACCACTCAAACTAGCAGGGGTCCTAGGAGGGGATCCTATAGAGAAACTACTAGGTCAAGGGGCGACAATGGAGCGATAGCCCACTATCACCTCAGCTAAAGATCCCTGCTCTTTACAGACTTTCACTAATGTGAGGAGTCTTGGTATGAGAGGAATCACAAGAATAGATGGATCAATGATAAGACATGGAATGATTTTGAAAGCCTATTAACAAGAGAGACTCAATTAAATAGCTTTATTGCTTGAGAGATAAGGTGATAAGCTCGCTAGGAAGGTCTAAGATGATACTCAAGCCTAGGTTTAGAGGATATTCCATGACAAGGGGCTTCCTATACTTAAGGATCCTTATGGAGAAAAGGATTTTATGTAATCCTTGTGTAATTTGAGTTATAGAGTTGTGGGACCACAAAGGACCCAAGTAGACCCAAACTAGGTCGAGGGTATGGAGTTGATCAATCATGAAGGGGAATGACCTAATTAGGGAAGAGGAAAGGATCAAAGGGCTAATTTTCTTTTGAAATTTGAATGCAATGATCCAAATGCCGATACTAACTCCAATCGACCTAGAGAGAATAATGGTCCTTGAGCTAAGGCTTACGATATCTCGGGATTCCACTGTCGGATTTACTTCAAATTTGGAGGACCTATTGAGAAAACTCCAACGTAGCAGTGGACCAATTTTCAAGGTGTTTGGATGGCTACAAAATATTTTACTTGATGCCCTAGGTGACCTTCCAGGGTTAGGTCTAGAATTGAGAGAGGTGAAGAAAAGAAAGATGAATTTGAACACAAAGATGATGCGAGGATCAATGCCTCGCTTACGAGGCTTAATGGAGTCAAGATACACCTAGATTGAGAAATTTCGAGTGATAAGGAGCCCTAACTAACCATCGCCAGCATATTTAAGGATAACAACTAGGTAATTAGAGATTTACACTTCAAATTTGCCAAAGAGATGAAGTTTCGAGGCTTAAAACCTATAAGGTGCCTCTAGTAACATTCATCCACTCTTGACAAGCACAACACATGCATTAAATTACTTATTCAAGGTTCCTAGAAGAATTTTGCATATTTTGGATTTAAGAGATCTGTGGTTTGTATCTTTTGAATCAGTGACCGGAGAATCCACAGTATGAACATTTTTATACCAACGTTTCAAATCCCAAATGGGATCCATCATCAGGATTTAAGAATGATGATAAAAGAAGAGCATTTTAGAAAGAATAGAATAAATTTTCCTCATTAGTTTTTATTCTTTCTAAAATGATCTTCTTTTATAATCATTCTTAAATCCTGATGATGGATCCCATTTGGGATTTGAAACGTTGGTATAAAAATGTTCATACTGTGGATTCTCTGGTCACTGATTCAAAATTTTTTGCATATTCTTTAACCCATGCAAGAAAAATAATAACCATAACATGTAGTATACTAGTAAAATAACAAGAATAACATCAAAATTCGACTTACATGAGAGAAAGAGAGTATACCCATTCATTGACTTCACATTAGAAAGAAGATCCAAAGACAATAGAAAAGATCCAAACATCATAGTGCATCAAGAAAGCTCAAAAAGGTTTACCCAACAAAAAGTGCGAAAATATCTCAATAGTTACTAATCCAATCCAAGTGATGACGATGAAAATAAATCACCTCACTTCTATTTATACAATCACTAATGAGTTCTAATTTGGCCTAATTGAGGCCCAAATAATAAAATAATGTGCAATAATAACATCCCTTGGTGACAAGCCCACCAAGATAGCTTAATAACATAATAATAAGCCTCTCAAGAGGGTAGAATGATCAATAAAGTGAGTCGCTGGGCCTTTGAGGAGGCTTAATGAAGTCCACAGTGTGCCATGATGTGACAATGGACCTCTAACATAGTGGACAAGAGGTTGGCCCCTTGTTTTCCAAGCAAATCCCTGTGGTGCTCCCAAGTGGGTGCGAGGGGCACAAGGACATCCTCATGGTTCTCCAAGTGGATAAAAGATTCCTATAAACCATCTATAAGGGCTAGGATTATGTTATAAGCCCTCATCTAGACCCCAGATCATCTGCTGAGTGTATGGTGCAAGTGTGGAGATGACTGGGCATGGTGAACAAGGTTCATCATCCTCATCCAAAAGGTGGAACATGACAAATCAATGAGTGGTGATGGGGATCCATGAAGTACTCTCTAATATGGTGGAGGCTGATGGCTCTCAATGCTCACCCTACAAGTTCCAATGTGGCCCTTTGGAGGGCTAAGACCCTATATAGGGAGACCAGGCCCCAAATGGAGACCCACTTGTAATCATGCATAAGATCCAATGTATCCCCTTGCCCTCCAATACAAAAAATGATTAGAATAAGCACTTAAAAGAGCTTACAAGTCATGGAACCAATGGAGCATTTCATGGTGGCATACACTTCCATACTAGGATTTGGCATGTAAAAGTGTCTCCAAGCACAAAATGGGGTTAATAAAGGACCCTATTAGGTGGTTTCAAACTCTAAAGGGGGTAGCATGTCCATGGTACATCCCTCAAGTGGTAGGTGACACATAGTAAAGTAATGGAATAGAGTGCGGATCAGGGGAATCATCCAAACCACATGTCATGGTACATGGGTAGCTATAATAAGGGAAGCCCACACTTGAGTATATGGATGTAGGAGGGAGAAAATCGTGGTACATCAGTTACCCCGACCTCTTTTTTCCCACCCTTATTCATATACCTTTTGCCTTTGAATGATTTTTCTTCATGTCAAATTTTTTGATTGTTCTATGCGACATTTTTTTACTTTAGCCCAATTTACTTTTTCATTAACAATGCATCCAATTATTAGCAGTATAATCAATCATAAACATAATTGAAGAAAGAACAATATATGCAGTGATAAAGAAGACAACAAAACAACCATAAGAGACAGTAGATTAGTCCAAGACCAGCGAAAAACCCCACAAAGGGGAAAACCTTTCAAATCTTCTTCTTTAATAGATCGTCATAAAAAGATTTCAGCAGAGAGTACAATGAGCTCAATACATATGTTTGCAGTGGATACCAATAAATCAGATCTACAGATCTATAGATATGTACAACAGCAGAGGGAAACCTAGATCCACTAGATCATTGAAGTCAATTGAAGCCAAGATGTCAAACCCTAGATCTGAACCCTGGACATTCTCATCAAAATTGTTTGTGTCAAAAACTCCCTATACGCTCTCTCAAACACTGTGTGAAGGAGTTTGTGACTACTCAGACGCTCTTAGGAAGACTCTATGCATGTTTTCGGGGTAAAACACACCACAAATCCTTGGACGCTCCCTTACAGTTGTTGTGCGTGTGTCCGAGACGGCCTAGATGCTCTTTGGACCACTTCGTGCAAGTGTACGAGGACTAATGCATCCATATTTGACTCTGAATCTGTGGATGTTCTCATAACCCTGTCTGCCAGCATCTAGGGATCTTTGGACGCTGCCTTTTCCACTTTGTGCCATTGTCCAGGGACAGAAATTCCCTGTTCTGTGCCAATGTCCAGAACCTAGAAAACCCTAACTCAGAGCGAACCTCACGCTTGTGATTTCAGACCCTTGTGCGAACTCTTTCCATCGAACCTGTGTGAACCAAGACAAAAGAGAAGAATAAAAAATGGCTTGATCAATGTGATGAAAATTAACTTGAGGTCGCTTGTATTTATAGGCTTTTCTGAGGGTTCACATGGGGTTAAGGTTGACCCAAATAGTTACACATGTGGTTAGGGCTGACGCATTCCATAATGTATTTATGAATAAAATAATTCAAAACTTAACTTTCGCTTGACCAAATTGGGTGATCTTTAGGTCGATTTTGGTCCTCTTGAAAAGAGGAATTAAATGAAAGAATCATCTCGGTCATTGGAGATGTTTAATACGTAATTTGACCCTAGTTGCAAAAAGTAACACTTCCTCTCAACTAGGAAGAATTCCACCTACCAATATCCTGTCATGTTGTTGTAATACTTTGACTGTTTATGCTCAACTCTATCTGTTGAAACTTTCTTGGATTTAGAAGAAGAAGAATAGAGGAGCAATAACTTCCACCCATATCGAGCAATAAGATAACTCATCATACAGGGGAGCAATTCCTCGACCATGGAATGTCATCGGGGAGTTACCTTCAATCCAAAATCTCAGCGGGGAGCTTACCCTCAACCCGGAATCATAATGCCTACCAATCTTCCCAACAATGACTTTCAGTAACCATGTGGTAGAACACTTGTTTCATAATCTCCTTGAGTTGTACACCCCCAAGTACACTCAACTCATTGGCCAAACGAGGAGCAGTATTCCCAACAAGCCCTGCTTGTGGGTGTGATGCCAGCTGGTGTTACTCTTCAAAGACTAGACAGGGGAGCAACATTCTCCGACCCTGTAAAGATAGAGGAGCAACACCATCAACCATATGGGTAACAGATAGGGAAGTACCCTATTGTCTAGAGATTCCTCAACCCTAGGAGCCCATTATCTCAATTCCTTACCCTGGGAGCTTAAACAAGGTAGGAAGAGTTGGCTCAGTGTCCTCAATCACCGTTGTCCCTTATCCGGAGGGGCCACATCCATCAGTCCAAGTTTCTCTTTAAAGACCAAATTTTTTTCCTTTGGTAATAATTCCTTGGTGAGAATATCCGCAATTTGTTCATCTATCGATATGTGCTGGAGCCTGACAACTCTTCTCTACACCATGTCTCAAATAAAGTGATATTGAATCTCAATGTGCTTGGACTTGTCATGAAACACAAGATTCTCTGCCAAACAAATCCCAATATTATTGTCGCAGTAGATCATTGTAGTGTCTAGGACCTGCCCAAATAGTTCTCCAAAGGGATTTCTCAACCAAACTTCTTCGCAACTAGGCATGCTAGCGGAAATGTACTTTGTTTCGGTGATGTTCAGTGCTACAAACTTTTATTTCCTGCTCGTCCAGGATATCATGGTAGATCCAAGGCTAAAACTGTTGGCATTATGACACAGATTTGTCGCTTTGACACAGGTGTTGTCCTTGATGGCAACTCACTCAGATGACAGATCATAGTTCAGGCTCTAAGAATGAAGGAAAATAGATATACGCAGGTTCCCCTTGACCAAGCCGCGTATACACGTGGGTTAGAAGTCCAGAATGCGTGTATGCGTATACACGCACTTTCACGCAAGGAAAAACGTACATGTTGGAAAAATTGGTTTTGGTCCGTGGTATTTGGTCCCTAGTATTTTGACCCATGGTATTGATCCAAGGCATCTTGACCGAAGTGTTGACCCCAGGTATTTGGTCCAAGGTATTGCTTCTAAGCGGTTTTGAACCATGGTATTGAGTAAGGCCTAAGACTACAAAAGGAGGAGGAGATCATTAGGCAAAGACACTCAAGTATTGAATATCTAATGGAGAAGCATGATCTAGAATACTGGTGATTGGGTTATGGTGCATAGCTGGATCTGAATCAAGGAGGAACCTGAGTGCTAGAAGAAGGATAAGTTCTATTGATGGGTCAAGATCGTAAGGCTTGAAGAGAAGTATCTTTGTGTGATTTTGATATTTTATATTTGGCGCATGTCTTGATCTGTAAATCTGATGATTTGGGTATAACTGATGTCTGAATAGTTGAAAAGGGTAAATTATCTTTTACAGATCTGTACGCAGGTTCAGTATATCAAAGGCGCGTATAAACGCTATTTTGGTAATTCAAAACAGTGTATACACAGGTTTTCCTTCATATAGCAGTGTATGCATGCAGGTTATACATATTGAAGTAGCATACGTCTCATAAAATATGTTTTAGCTACTTCTGTTTACTGTTGCAGTGTTCTGGGTTCTGGTACTGTTACTGTATTATGGTTACAACATTCAGAGAAGTGATTGTTTGATTCAGTTTTGGTTAGTGCAAGGGAGATTGATTGATGCAGATATATTTTGATGTTTGATTGATGCTATTGATGGATCCAGTCTAAAAATTTATGAAATGTGGTCCCTCGAAGAAAAGAGAAGGTTTTAGCATTCTATAGGTCATCACCTATGTACTAGTATATCTGCTAGTACAAGAGCTAGGGGGTTGTAGCTTCCTTCCAGGAGAAGCTGGAGAACGAGAGAAGGTTGTAGCCTTCTGCAGGTAGAAGCTTGCGTACTGGTATAAGACTGCACCAGTACAGAAATATTGTAAAAAGAAGTTTCTTATTAAAAGAAGATAGAGACGAATTGCAGCAGGTGGTTTTCACCCACATTGGGTTTCCACATTATATCTTGTGTTCTTGTGTGTGATTGTTTGCTTTGTTGTTTTTTACTGTACCTGTTACTACTTATATCGTTCTGATACACAGATTAAAGATCAACTGACTAAATTATAAGTTTACAAGGTGTAAGCTGGTTGCTCTAAACATAGTTGCGTATATACGCAAGTTTCATTAACCGAAGTAGCGTATATAAATATGTTCATGGAAATGAAATATCATTAAATTGATAATACTGATTCACCCCCCCTCTTAGTATTATTTCCAACAATTGGTATCAGAGCAGGTCCTGCAGAAGAAGCTTGATCGCTTGAAAGGAAGATCTATCATCATGAGAAACTACGAAAAGGAGGCATCCATGAAGCCACCAATTTTTGATGGGAGCAACTTCGTCTATTGGAAGGTAAGAACCAAAACCTATCTTCAATCTCTTGGAACAGAAGTATGGGATATCGTGGAAGGAGGATACACATTTCCATCAGCAATGCCTACAGATACGGCAGGTAAAAAACAGTATGAAACAAATGCAAAGGTTGTCAATACTCTATTGGGGAGCCTATCACAATCAGAATTCGTCAAGGTTATGTAGCTCAAAACCGCCAAAGAAATATGGGACAAGATCATTCTAAGCTATGAAGGAGACGATCACGTAAAACATGCAAAACTACAATCTCTCAGAATTCAATATGAAACTCTTAGAATGCACAATGATGAAAGTGTAGCTAATTATTTCCTACGTATAGATGAGATTGTTAATCGGATGAAAAACTTGGGTGAAGAGATAAAAGAAGTTACTTTAGTTGAAAAGGTTCTAAGATCCTTGTTTTCTAAGTTTGAATCAAAAGTTTCTGCCATAGAAGAAAAGAAGAATCTTTAGAGTATTACTATGTCACAGCTTCACGGAATCCTAACTACTTTTGAAATGAGAAAAGGGTATCCATTAGATATGAGAGAAGCCGCATTCAAAGTTTCAAGAAAAGGAGAACTCAATGAGTTAGGACATATGTCAGAAGGAAAGGAAGAATCACACTTTGTCAAGAACCTTCAATGAGGTTCTGGAAGATTCAGAGGTAAACTACCTTTTGAATGTTTTGCTTGTGGAAGAGTAGGTCATTATGCTACCAAATGTCCTCACAAAGATAAGCTTGATAAAGGTAAGGAATCAACAAAATGGAATAGAAAACAAAGTGTAAATAAGAAGAGCTACTATACGCATGAAGATAGTGATGGTTTATCAAATAGTGATGAAGATCAAAATAGTAATGATTATAGACTTCTGATGGCTTTTGAAGATGATGAATTTTTGGATGCTTTAGATGAAGATGGTCTCTATGAAGATATTTTTAAACTTAAAATCTGTTTAGAAGAAAAGAGTATGATTATAGATACTCTTACATTCCAAATTTCTGAAAGGGAAAAACACAATGAAAAGTTAGAATGTGAAATTGTAGGTCTAAGAAAAGAAATTGAGAAAACAAAAGCTCTCAATCTTAAGTTTGCTAAAGGATCAGAAACTTTAGATGAAATTATCAAAGTACAGTGTTCCCCTCTGATAAAGACTAGTCTTGGATATACTGAAGAACCATCTCAAGCATAGAAGCCATCAACCTCCAAAGGCTATCTTGATGCATCAAGGAGAAATGAACAGGTTGACAATCGTTAGCAGAGGCTTACAACAGATCACCAAGTAAATCGGGTTCAATCTACTTCAAGGATGAACAGAAGCTATAACCAACCACAGGTAAATCATTCTCAATTTGCTTCAAGAATGAATGTCAATGGAAACTACAATCATCAGGTTAGTAGATTCGATAACTGTAGGAATTTCTTTAATGGCCAATGCTTTTCATGTCATAACTTTGGACACAAAGCTGCTCAATGTGTTGCTTACAAGACCACCATGACTAGAGAAGTACGAAATCAAAAGAATGTGACTGTATCATGAAAAGGACCTACAACAAATTTTCTTCTCTTGAAAATGAAATAGAATGCTCTATCTGTAACAACTTCGGTCATGAAGACTTTGAATGCAGAAGTAAATTTCGGCAAACATCTCAGAAGGAGCAAGCTTCATTGGGTCCCAAAACATGGAAAAAGAAAGAACTGTAAACCGAAAGATGTGGTATAGCCTTATATGTAGAAGGACAAGAAAATCAATGGTACATCGACAGTGGATGCTCGAAACACATGACAGGTGATAAAAAAAAACTTCAGTCATATAGTCCCTTAGAAAAGGAAAGGAAGGTCTCATTTGGAAATGACACCCCTGTAGTCATCAAAGGTAAAGGCTCTGTTCTCTTAAAAGAAAAAGTCAAAGCTGAGAATGTTATGTATGTTGATGGTTTAAAGCATAATCTGCTGAGTGTTAGTCAAATGTATGATCAAGGAAATGAAGTAGTATTTCGACCAAATGGATGTGTTGTTCGTGAGCTTGATACATGAGAAATAGTGATCAAAGGCATAAGAAATCCAAATAATTTATACATACTCAAGGGAGGATAGCAACAATGCTATCTAAGCAAAAATGATGAACATTGGCTATGGCACAGAATACTGGGGCATCTAAGCTTCCCTCATATAAGGAAAGCATGCAAATTCCATGTTGTTTGCGATCTTCTTGACATCAGAATTCGAGAAAATACAATATGCAAATCATGTCAATTTGGTAAGCAAACCAGAACACAATTCCCTGAGAAAGATGGATCAGCTAGTAAGCTGCTTGAACTTGTCCATACTGATTTATGTGGTCCATCAAGGAAAAAGTCACCTCGTGGAGAAGAATACTTTATATTGTTCATTGACAGCTTTTACAGAATGTGTTGGATAGGACTTCTAAAGCATAAAGACAAAGCATTTGAAAAGTTCAAAGCCTTCAAAGCTTTGGTTGAAAATGAATCAGATCGCAAAATCAAATGTCTCAGATCTGATCGAGGAGGGAAATTTACCTCGGATGAATTCTTCGACTTTTGTGAAGAACATGGAATAAGAAGGGAATTCTCCACCGCAAGGACTCCTCAGCAAAATGGAGTGGTAGAAAGGATGAACATAACTGTTCAACAAATGGCTCGTCCTATGCTAGATGAGTCTGGAACTCCTGCAACCTTCTAGGGTGAAGCTGCATTTGCTGTTGTCACTATTATCAACAAAACAAATGTTCGGGTAAACAACACTCAAACTCCTCATGAACTTTGGTATGGCAAGACTCCTACTGTAAAATACTTCAAAGTTTTTGGAAGCATATGTTACATCAAAAGGACTGATGAAAAACTTGGCAAGTTTGAACCTAGAGCAAATGAAGGCATTCTCCTTGGTTACTCTTCCTGAAGTAAAGGACACAAGTGTTATAATAAAAGACTAGGAAAAATTGTTGAAATTATTGATGTTGTGGTTGATGAAGCAGGCAAAAATCCAAAGCTGGTAAAAACTGAAGAGTGGGAAGATGATGAGGATTATCCTTCCACATCAAATCAAACTAATGCTGAAGAAGAAAAAACCAATGAAGCACCAGAAGAGAAGATAACATCAGAAGAAAAGACTCCATCCAGATATGTTCAGAAAAATCATCCAGAGACTCAAATTTTGGGACAGAAAGAGGCACGTGTGCAGACAAGAAGAACTATTACAGAAGCTTCAAGCTATCTAGCATTGATTTCCTCCACTCGAACTGCAAAATGTACATGAAGCATGTAAAGATGAATGTTGGGTCAAGGCTATGAATGAAGAGCTTGAGCAAATTGAAAAGAATAATACTTGGGAATTAGTTCCTAGACCTCATGATAAGAATGTCATATGAACCAAATGGATATTCAAAAATAAGCTGAATGAAAATGGAGAAGTTATTAGAAACAAGGCCAGACTTGTCTATAAAGGGTATGCTTAATAAGAAGGTATAAACTTTGAAGAAATTTTTGCACCTGTTGCTAGACTTGAAGCCATAAGAATGTTCCTTGCTCTTTCTAGCTTTCAGAAGTTCAAAGTATATCAAATGGATGTGAAATCTGTCTTTCTTAACGGAGATCTAGAAGAAGAAGTATATATTGAGCAACCAGACAAATTCATCCTTGGAAATGATCCAAAACTTGTATGTAGACTTAGAAAGGCTCTCTATGGTCTAAAACAAGCTCCAAGGGCCTGGTATTATCGTCTTGACAAATATCTTCATCAACAAGGTTTTTCAAAAGGGTCAGCTGATAGCAATCTATATATAAAAGTTGACAATGATAGATTGCTAATACTTGTTGTGTATGTTGATGATATCATTTTTGGGAGTAATGAATAAGCCATGAGTCAAAACTTTGCTTTGGTAATGCAAAAAGAATTTGAAATGTCCCTTCTTGGTGAGCTCACATGTTTTCTTGGTTTACAAATTCAACAAAATAAAGATGGTATTTTTTTATCACAAACCAAGTACCTCAAACAGATCTTGAAGAAATATGGAATGGAAGATTCTAAACCAGTATGTACACTTATGGTAACAGGATGCAGTCTCAGAGCAATTGATGAATTAGCAACAGTACATCAACCAACCTACAGATCCATGATTGGTAGTTTGCTCTATCTAATAGCTACCCGACCAGACATCATGCATGCAGTGGGAATAGTTGGAAGATTCCAAGCAAATCCAAAGGAAGCACACCTTCAAGAAGTCAAAAGGATTTTTAAATATTTTCAAGGGACACAAAACTTTGGTTTATGGTATCCTAGAGATACAGATCTCACGCTTCATGCATATAAAGATGCAAATTGGGCAGGAAGCGTGGATGACAGAAAAAGCACTAGTGGTGATGCATTCTATATGGGTTCCACATTGGTGTCTTGGTTCAACAAGAAACAAAGTTTAATTGCATTATCTATAGTTGAAGCATAATATATGGCTGCTGCATCTTGTTGCAGACAACTCCTTTGGATGATACAAACATTGCAAGACATTTAGATCACATGTACTCTACCCATCTCCATTATATGTGATAATACAAGTGCAATCAGTATTTCAAAGAATCCAGTCATGCATTCCAAGACCAAGCACATACCTATCAAATATCATTTTCTCTGGGAACAAGTGCTTGAAAAAAAGGTCAAATTGGAGTTATTCCCTTCAAGGAACAAGTTGCTGATATATTCACCAAACCATTGTCAAATTGGAGAGACATTTGAATACCTCAGACATAAGCTGGGAGTAGTTGATGCATCATCTTGTTGTTGACACTTATCTATTTCAGAGAACAGTGGTTGTACACGAGTTTCATGAAGCGTATTCACATACATACACCTGTTTCTATGGATACAACCGTGTATATGATGGTTTGAAGAATATCAGTGGGCCGGAATCAGGATGAAAAGAGTCTGAAATGCGTATATCAGTGATCATCTGGCACAGGTTCAGGGGGAGCATATAATGCATTATCATTATTGGCATTACCTTAGAAGATCTTGGTATAATTTCACTGTTGTTTTTGATTCAGGTGGAACAAGTGCAAAGGGAGATCATGGTTGCTGGTCTGGATGGTGATTGACAAATGCTGCTGATGACTATCATAGTCTTGTTTTAGATATTTCGTCTCTATGTCATGTATATCTTTTATTATCAAGGTCATGTAACGACCTATTTTGTTTCCCCACTATGCCTGGGATGGATGATGTAAGGTTCTTGTTTTATCATGTATAAACTTTTGGTGTATCCCCACTTGGTTGGGTGGATGAGTCAATCTTGGTATATCCCCACTTGGTTGGGAGATGGATATATGTATGAATCTTTGGTGATAGGAAGGTCATTTATGATGTATAGAGTCATGTTCTTCTTGTAGAACATCTTTTTGCAGACCTTGCCTTCAATCAGGGGGAGCATGAACAGTACACTTTAGCATCTCCGAAAAGTTCAGCATGTACTCAGGGGGAGCATAACCCTTTGCCCTTGATGACAAAGGGGGAGAATGACTTTGAGTGACTTGGGGTTGCCATCAAGTCCAAAGGGGGAGATTGTTGGCATTATGACACAGGTTTGGCACTATGACACAGGTGTTGTCCTTGATGGCAACTCACTCAAATGACAGATCACAGTTCAAGCTCTCAGAATGAAGGAAAAGAGATATACGCAGGTTCCCCTTGACCAAGCCGAGTATACATGCAGGTTAGAAGTCCAAAAGACACATATGCGTATATACACACTTTCACGCAAGGAAAAGCACGTACATGTTGGAAAACTTGGTTTTGGTCCCTAGTATTTTGACCCGTGGTATTGATCCAAGGCATCTTGACTGAAGTGTTGACCCAAGGTATTTGGTCCAAGGTATTGCTTCTAAGTGGTTTTGAACCATGGTATTGAGTAAGGCCTAAGACTATAAAAAGAGGAGGAGATCATTAGGCAAAGACACTCAAGTATTGAATATCTAATGAATAAGCAAGATCTAGAATACTGGTGATTGGATTATGGTGCATAGCTGGATCTGAATCAAGAAGGTACCTGAGCGCTAGAAGAAGGATAAGTTCTATTGATGGTTCAAGATCTTAAGGCTTGAAGAGAAGCATCTTTATGTGATTTTGATCTTTTATATTTGGCGCATGTCTTGATCTGTAAATCTGATGATCTGGGTATAACTGATGTTTGAATAGTTGAAAAGGGTAAATTATCTTTTACAGATCTGTACGTAGGTTCAGTATATCAAAGGCGCGTATACACGCTGGTTCGGTAATTCAAAACAACGTATACGTAGGTTTTCCTTCATATAGCAGCATATGCATGTAGATTATACATATTGAAGTAGCGTACGTCTCATAAAATATGTTTTAGCTACTTTTGTTTACTGTTGCAGTGTTTTGGGTTCTGGTACTGTTACTGTTACTGTATTCTGGTTACAACATTCAGAGAAGTGATTGTTTGATTAAGTTTTGGTTAGTGCGAGGGAGATTGATTGATGCAAATAGATTTTGATGTTTTGTTGACACCTAATCCGAAACGGATGAGGTGAAGCTGGACAGTCATCTAGAAGATGAACTGATCCGTTGTGTATGTGTATAAATAAATAATTGTCTAATGCATAGATCAATCAGTGTTTTCTCTCGTTCAAAGAGGAGTTACCCTGGCCTGACATGGTATCAGAGCTCAGGTCCCTTAAATTAGCTGTAACTCCTGCCTCTACCTCTGCGCTCTCTGACCTGAATAGTCTGCCTCTGTCATGCGTTTTATTCAGGCAATTCGCTGCCCCTCTCTGCGCTGCTTCTGACATACCTGAGCGGTGAGCGTGGAATGGGCTGCTGAATGTGAGCGTTTTCTTATTGAGCGTTTCTATCTCTGATTGCTCTCATTCCCTTCTGCATTCGAGTAACTGGCAACCATCACTACGAATACCATCTTGCAAAAAAAAAAACGACCATGAGACCTTTTGTCTTCTGCTGCAGCCGAGACTGTGGTGGTGTGAGAAGGTGATCTCTCGACCTGATGCGGTGATATGTTCACTGCGGCCGCCTGTCTAACTTGTTCATCCACCGAAGCCTCCGAAAGAAGCTACAGAATGGTGATACCATAGCCGGGCCGATCAGACGCCTGCTTCAGAAGCTCTTCTGCCTGCCTTGTAAGAACTGCGGCATCGTTTTTGGTATAAAACAGTGGTATCGTTTTTCATAAAATAGTGGTATCGTTTTTTCATAAAACAGTGGTATAGTTTTGAATAAAACAGTGGTATCGTTTTCCATAAAACAGTGGCATCGTTTTTTCATGAAACAGTGGTATAGTTTTGAATAAAACAGTGGTATCGTTTTATAAGCCTGCGTTTAAAGCTGCATTATTTGTAAACGTGGTAAGAACTGACATCGTATAAGAACTGACTTGCCTTCGGAAGTGTGGAACCCATGATGTGGGTGCGCCCTGATCGAAGTAAAGAGTTGATGCATGCTCGCCTGTCAAAAGACGGTGCCCGAAAGTATATCCCCGGGAAGTGTCATGCTCCTTAGAGAGGAGGAGGAGACCGCGTAAGGCTCGGAGGATAACGTGCCCTTGGTTTTATTGTGATATATTAATATATGAGTTGTTGTGATATGAACAGTGAGCGCCCTTGTTTTTATTGTGATATATTAATATATGGGTTGTTGTGATATATTGATATATGAGCAGTGAGCGCCCTTGTTTCTGTTGTGATATATTGATATATGAGTTGTTGTGATATGAGCAGTGAGCGCCCTTGGTTTTTGTTGTGAGATATTGATATATAAGCAGTGAGCGCCCTTGATTTTTTTGTTGAGATATTGATATATGTAAGCAGTGAGCACCCTTGGTTTTGTTGAACTGTGATATATATGTGAGCTGTGATATATATATGCTATGGAATGTTAAAGGAAAATAAAATGCATAAGGCTGTCATATAAGGATTTTTTTTCTCTCTCTCAACAGAAGTGTTTTTTGGCAGAGATTTTTTTACAGAATGCATTCAATCATTTCTATGGTCGGAATAGTTCTCACTGGCAAGGAGAACTATTCTGAATGGTCCCGGATGGTAAAACACACCCTTATCTACAATGAGCTGTGGAAAGGAGTGTGTGTCGGAGAAGAAGAAGATAAAGACCCTGTGCAGCCCACATCAGACAAAGAACTCGCCATTTGGGAAAACAAGAACAGCAAAGCCTTTGCATTGATCGCAGCATCTGTCAATGAGGAAGTAAGTCGTCATATTTCCTGCTATTCCACTGCCTTTGAAGCTTTACAAAAGCTGAAAGAACTCTATGATACACATTCTGCACTTGAAGTTGTTCAGCTCATGATTAAACTCTTCACTCTTGAACTGAAAAATAATGATCCTCTTGCTCTTGCATCTGAAATAAAGTCTATAATGCATGATATAAAATCCACTAAGGTTGAGCTGGATATCTCTCTTATTGCCTTTCTCAAAGCACTCTATCCTACCTACTCCAATTATCTTGAGTCTTTACAAGCAAATGGAAACCTTAAAGATATAACCTTTGACTCTCTTGTGAAAAAGTTTGCTGAAAGAGAGAAAGCCTTTGGAAAGAAAACAGTCCCTGAATCTTCTGAAGAGACTGTTTGCCTTGCTCACAAAGAAAAGCATCCTGCTCAAGATTCTGTAAGAGGAAGAGGTGGACGAAGAGGAAGAGGAAGATACTTCAGAGGCAGGGGGGGCAGACATCCTCAAACAGAAAAGGCAGATCTGCATTGCATTCGCTGCAAACGAAATGGATCACATGATGCTTCTACATGCAAGCTACCATGGGACAAGGTTGAGCAGAGAAGAAATCAGCAGAAAGGTAAAACTGATGACACAGACAAAGGTAAAGCACCTGAATCCGCTCACTATATTGAGGCACAATGTAACATTGGAGTAAATGAAGATTTGTTTAATGCTTCACTTGCTTCTTCGAAAAATCACTGGTTGCTTGATTCAGGAGCAACCTGTCATATGACTTATAGGAGAGATTTCTTTGAAGATTTCACTGACAATGTTGATGGAGCAGTATACTTTGCAGATCAATCAAAAATCAAGCCATCAGGGCTTGGCACAATCAGGCTTAAACTGCCTGGTCTTCCAGACTTTCTTCTGGATCATGTTCTATATCTCCCACAGCTGAAGAGAAACTTGTTGTCCCTGGTCCACATCCGCCAGCAAGGTCACTCCATTCACATGTTTGATGGCAAGCTTGAGGTAAGAAAGGCATCTGACCACTCACTTGTCATGAGGGGTATAGAAGAAGAAAGACTCCTTAAACTGCAAGGAACCTCTGCTCGTGCACAACATTTTTCATATGTTTCTCATCATGATGAAAGTACACTTCCATCAAGTTTATTATGGCATGCTAGATTTGGACATTTAAACTATGATAGTCTCCGCTTGTTGAAGAAAAATGGTGTTGCTGGTTTGCCTACAATTCCTAGAAAACATAAACAATGTGATGCTTGCATTCTAGGAAAGCATAGCAAACAGTCTTTTCATGATTCACATTCAAGAGCACATAGGAAGCTTGAACTTATTCATTCAGATTTACGTGGTCCAATGCCTGTTCCTTCTGCAAATGGAAATAAATATATCATGACATTTATTGATGATTACACCAGAATGTGTTGGGTTTACTTATTGAAGAACAAATCTGATGCTTTTCAAACATTCAAGAATTTTCATAAGTGGATTGAAAATGATGCACAATCTCATATTGGGTCTATTCGCACTGATAATGGAAAAGAATATACATCAAATGAATTTGAACACTATCTTCGCCAACATGGGATTAAACATCAAACAACTGTGCCTTATAATCCTCAACAGAATGGTGTAGCTGAAAGAATGAACAGAACAATTTTGAATATGGTACGATCCATGCTTTTCTTCAAAAATGTAAAGACAATGTTTTGGGCTGATGCTGTTCTATGTGCTGCATATATAAAGAATAGATGTCCATCTAGTGCTATAAGAAACAAGACTCCTTATGAATTGTGGTATGGACATGTTCCTTCGGTAAAACATCTCAGGATATTTGGTTCCACCTGTTATGCTTTAATACCAAAGGTACATAGAAACAAACTTGGTGCTAGAAGTCGTAAGTGTATCTTCCTGGGGTATTCAAACACATCTAAAGCATACCGCCTTTATGATGAAGTAAATAAAAAGTTTGTTTTATCTAGAGATGTCATTTTTCTTGAATCATCCAAATCTGACAGTGTTGTTGAGCGGCAACTTGATCGCTTGGATAGATTCACAAAACCGAAATCATTTCAAGAGTTTGATAATCAGATTCCACATCTTGAAGGGGGGATTCCTATACTAGATCAACATGTGGAATCTTCTTCTGAAGAACAACCTCCCCTGCATGACACTCCAACAACGGATGATGCTTTAAGTGATGTAATTGATAGAATTGGGAGACTCAATCTTGATTCAGACCCAACTCAATCAACAGAACAGCCTGGACCATCTCAGAAAGGTCCCCCAAAGTGGCTGACAAAGACACTTGAAAGTGTTCATCCTGATGAAATTGGAAAAACAGGAACCAGAAATTCAAACCGACAAGATGGAGGTGATGTAGATAACTCTAATTCACCTGTTGATATGGATGTTACTTATGATTGTGAATTGAACTTGTCTACAGATTTTGAACCAACTTCCTTCAAAGAAGCTGCTTCTCATGATGAATGGAAAGAAGCGATGCAGAAGGAGTATGATGCCCTCATAAAGAATGGCACTTGGAAGCTGGTTGATCCTCCATTTGGAACCAAACCAATTGGCTGCAAGTGGGTCTACAAGAACAAGTACAAAGCTGATGGCTCACTTGACAAGCACAAAGCTAGGCTTGTGGCAAAAGGTTTTGCACAGAAGGAAGGGGTCGATTATGAGGAAACTTTTGCTCCCACAGCAAAATGGGCCACCATCCGGACACTCTTTGCACTAGCTGCTCAGAACGGTTGGAAAGTCCATCAAATGGATGTAAAAACTGCATTCTTGAATGGAGATCTAAAAGAGAATGTTTTTATGTCCCAGCCTGAAGGATTTGCTATGAAAGGACATGAACACAAAGTATGCAAACTTGTGAAGTCCTTGTATGGCCTCAAACAAGCACCACGAGCCTGGTATGAAAAACTAACTGAGCATCTTCTGAAACTCAACTTCAAACATTTTGATCTTGATGATGCAACTTTATTTGTCAAGAAAGTTGGCAAAACAGTTGTATATCTTGTGGTATATGTAGATGATCTTTCAATGACAGGGAACAATGAAAGCTATATTGCATCCATAAAGAAAGAATTAGGAAATTTTTTTGAAATGACTGATTTGGGCTATGTTCATTACTATCTTGGCATTGAAGTAACCCAACATCCAAAGTCCATATTTCTTTCTCAAAAGAAATACATTGGAGATTTGTTAAACAGATTTGGCATGACAGAGTGCAATCCCCTTTCTACTCCAATGGAACAAAACTTGAAGCTCACATCTACTGAAGGAAAAGAATTTGAGGATGCAACAAAGTATAGACAGCTTGTAGGAAGTCTCATCTACCTCACTACTACCAGACCAGACATTTCATTTGCTGTTGGAATTCTCTCAAGGTTTATGCAAAAGCCTTGTGAAGGACATTGGTCTGCTGCAAAAAGAGTTCTAAGGTACTTGAAGGGAACTCAAGACCTTGGAATCAAGTATACACAGGTGGACGACTTCAACTTGATTGGATACTCTGATTCAGACTTCGATGGAGACAAAGAAACTGGGGTATCTACTTCAGGATATGCTATGAGTCTTGGATCAGGAGCTGTCTCCTGGAGATCACGCAAACAATCAGTACCAGCAGATTCCACAACAGAAGCAGAATACGTGGCAACAGCTGAAGCAACGAAAGAAATTGTGTGGCTCAGGAAAATTATTGAAGATTTGCAGGTAAAACAAATACAATCAACTCCACTCATGATTGATAACACATCTGCAATAAAGTTGGCCAAGAACCCAAAGTTCCATTATCGTACTAAGCACATCAATACTAAATATCATCTGATCCGACATCATGTTGAGGCCAAAACAATCCATCTTCGTCATTGTTCCACAAACGAGCAAATTGCAGACATCTTCACCAAAGCGCTTGGAAGAGAAAAGCTTGAAAGATTCAGAATGATGCTTGGACTCACCAACATCCCTTCAGATTAAGGGGGGGAATGTTGACACCTAATCCGAAACGGATGAGGTGAAGCTGGACAGTCATCTAGAAGATGAATTGATCCATTGTGTATGTGTATAAATAAATAATTGTCTAATGCATAGATCAATCAGTGTTTTCTCTCGTTCAAAGAGGAGTTACCCTGGCCTGACATGTTTGATTGATGCTATTGATGGATCCAGTCTGAAAATTTATGAAACGTGGTCCTTGGAAGAAAAGAGAAGGTTGTAGCCTTCTGTAGGTCAGCACCTACGTACTAGTATATCTGCTAGTACAAGAGCTAGGGGGTTGTAGCTCTCTTCAAGGAGAAGCTAGAGAATGAGAGAAGGTTGTAGCCTTCTGCAGGTAGAAGCTTGCGTACTGGTATAAGACTGCACCAGTACAAAAATATTGTAAAAAGAAGTTTCTTATTAAAAAAAGATAGAGACGAATTGCAGTAGGTGGTTTTCACCCACATTGGATTTCCATCTTATATCTTGTGTTCTTGTGTGTGATTGACTACTCTGTTTTTTTTACTGTACCTGTTACCGCTTATATGGTTCTGATACATAGATTAAAGATCAACTGATTAAATTATAAGTTTACAAGGTGTATGCTGGTTGCTCTAAACATAGTTTTGTATATACACAAGTTTCATTAACCGAAGTAGCGTATATAAATTTGTTCATGGAAATGAAATATTATTAAATTGATAATACTGATTCACTCCTCCTCTCAGTATTATTTCCAACAAAAACATCATCCAGATATACTCTTCCTGTCTATAATATTTCTGGCCCAGTCAACATTAGTGTATCCATGAAGTTGAACATCTCTGGAAAAATATCTTAGGCCAAGTGTGATCGATCCATGCAAATATCTAAATATATGTTTGGCATCTATCCAATGTGTGTGGCGGGGCTCGGTCATGAATTGACTGAAAGTGTTTACTGCATAGCATATGTCTGGATTGGTGTTCACAAGGAATATCAAAGCCCCAATCAGTTGTCTATACTTAGATGGATTTGCCAGGAATTAGGGGAATTTTCAGGTCCAAAATGGGCCTCCTAAGGAATAGTGGAAATAATAAAATAAGATTAGATTACATCATCAAATTTTAGAGGGAAAAAAGAAAAAACTTATTTTTCAACTCGTATTTTCAACTTATCTCCCTATGGGTTTACTCAAATTTCAAGCGGAAACACTCTTTGGATGCAAAATTTGATTCCTCATCCAAGGAGTATGCATGTTTCATACTTTCGATATACCCTAATACACGAAAAATGAGAAATACATGAAAAACATGATTGCAATCACGATTTTTCATGTAGTAGAGTCCATCGAAAGTATGCAACATGGGTACTCCTTGGATGAGGAATTAAATTTTGCATCCAATGAGTACTTCCACTTGAAATTTGAGTAAAACCTTAAGTAGATAAGTTGAAAATGCGAGTTGAAAAACTAGTTTTATTATTGTATTATTTTTTAATCTTTTTACTTTTTTACTCCAAAAATGATGAATCATCCCCCATGGTCGATATCGTCATCTTAATCCTATTGGTTCTTATAAAGTTTATTTTGGTTGTACATTTTTCTTAGGAGGCCCATTTTAGACCTCAAAATTTCCCTAGTGTCTGGTCTTGCAACTTCTCCACATAAATTCTTGAAGTTCATTTCCATTGGTGTAATCATGGATTTACATTCAATCATTCCAAATCTTTCAAACAACTTTACAATGTATTTTCCTTGTGAAAGGAAAATCTCACTAGGACTTTGCCATACCTCAAGGCCTAAAAAGTAGTACATAAGACGAAGGTATTTCATCTCCAATTCATAGGCTATCTTCCTCTTACACTCGATCATCAGAGGTTCACTACTTCTGAAGAATAGATCGTCAACATATAAAACCAAAGTCAATGGAATACCTTGGACTACCTTGAAGTAGAGGTTGGGATCGACATTGCTTCTTGTGAATCCCAGCTTCATTAAGTAACGTCAATGCGTGCATAACAAGATCGACGAGCTTGCTTCAATCCATACAATGCCTTCTTCAAGCTGCAAACATGTGTTCTTTGATCTTCCACTTCAAATCCCTGTGGTTGTTCAACATATACTTCTTCCTGTAACATTCCATGAAGGAATGCAGTCTTTACATCCATTTGATGAAGAGTCCATCCCTGACTCGCAACAAGGGGAACTATAGAATGGATGGTTGTATATCAAGCCACGGGAGAAAATATGTCATCATAATCTTCTCCCTCTTTCTGAGAGAATCCTCGAGCTATGAACCTTGCTTTGCATTTCTCAATGTTGCCATCAATTCCATGTTTGATATTGAATAGCCACTTTGAAGTCACAACAGACTTCCCTTTCGATCTAGGTACAACATCCCATACATCATTTTTCATAATTGATTCATATTCCTCAACCATAACATCCTTTCAAACTTGTTCTTTTACCGCTTCTTCGAATGAGGACAATTTGACTTGAAAAGTTGAATCATAGTGCTATAGCTGCAACATATCCATGATACCTGCATGGTTTCTTTCTTTCTCTGAATGATCTATGAATGGGGACATTTGTTTCAGTATCCTGTAAAGTATCATAATAACCCAAAAACATACCTTTTCTTCCTATAGCTTCCAATTTGTTCATTTTATCCTTCACCACATGAAAATATACGAGGCATCCAAATACACAAAGATGGCTAACATGAGGCTCAATACTTGTGAATATTTCTTCAGGGGTATTGTTTTCTAACACTTGATGAGGCACCCTAATTTGAACATACACAACAAAAGATGTAGCTTCGACCCAAAGGAACTTTGGCACCTTTTGATCATGGAGCATAGCTGTTTCCAGGAAAACTAGTGTCTTTTCGATCTGCTAGCCCTCTAGGATTGGTAGCTATCCTAGAAACAAACAATCAAAGAAATTTGGGATTTCCTCTATGTATGATAGATAAGAGAGAGGCAGAGGAACCAACCTGGATCTTCCGCTTGACTCCTTGCTTGAACTCTCCCCCCCTCGACAGAGCTTGCAACTCCCTTTCTACTTATCCCGCTAAGAGAATACCTATAGAGACAAAGTAACAAAACACTATCAAAGCATCTCGATCTATTATATCATAAGCATTGCAAAATCAGAAATACAATGAGCATACAATGGCATTTACAAATAACAACATTCACAAATACATGATTGTATGGAGGAAAACTCAAAGAATTTTATTAAAATAGAAGGGAGAATTACAACCCAGCTATCTGATCCAGCATCATCCTCCCAGCATCCAAGCCCTCTTCACCTCATGAAAAGCAAGATCACCTAACAATACAATGTTCCTTCTCAAAGAAAAACTATCAACACTTCTTTACAAATTACAAAATTCTAGCCTCCAAATCTCTCAGATGAGGGATCCATTTATAGATGTTTGCAAGGGTGTGAGTCATCTCTGGGTTTTTGATTAGTGTCATTCCACTTGTTATTCTTGGTTCCACTTGGAGATTTCTTGGATCTCTTACTCATCCCTGGGCAAATTTAGAGAGGCAAGTTTCATAGGAGAAGTTTCTAGAAGATTCCATGAGCATCCACTTAGCAAATTGTCTTATACATTTTTCCATTCCTGCTCATCGCACCCCACAGAGGCCTCTTCAGTATGCATCACACTTGGCTAGTGTAGGAGTCAGTATGCATCGCACCGTGACAGTGGAGCAGTCAGTATGGTCCAGTTTTGGCCAGTTCTAAGTGGTTTTTCAGGTGGAACTTTTGGGGAATGATGTAATCAATTGACCATGATCCTTTAGGGTATGAAACAACATTTTTAGGGGTTAAAGAGCCCTTGGTTTATCGACATATAAGATTGGGGTTGCAGTGCCCAAATATGTCTATAACAGTTGCCCCCTAAAGCATGAAGTCGTAAATCTTTTGATGTCGGGTGAAATGCTTTATCATGAGGATCCGAGGTATTCAACCTGGAAGGTGACCTGTATAAGATACAATACAATACCACAATATAATTTTCTATGATCTGGCTGAGGCAGGCATTCCCATGCTCAGCTTTATAAACTCATTTTCATGTACACAGAACAGATAATCGTCTGTAGTTGCAGACTAGTGATTCTTTATATGTAGAGTCATCATCCCTTAGCTTGGATGATTATCTATGCAGATTTTGTGTAAATTTGATGTCTTTATATGCCTAAATATATTGCAGCCCAGATGGATGAAACTAGATCTCTGGTCTTCAAACTCGTTCAATCTTTGCTCGATGTACAAGTCGATTCATGTGAAAAGATGTCCTAAAGTCGAACGACATCGCCTGATTACCAGCCAATTATGTAAGCTATTAACAGACGCGAGAGGAATCATCGATAATGATAATGACCCTCAAGGTACTGTTAGCCTCCTGTTGTACCAGGTGTTCATGTTTCATGATTGACATTTTTACATGCCAAATATGTCATATTTCATGCTGCAAGGTTCCATATTTCCTTAAAGGGGCCAAAGAAGAAAGTCATAAAAGTGTGCTAGTCCAAGTGCCACTGCTATATTCCAATTTTGTTGAGTTGTTTCATTTTGATAAGTTCTTTAGGTTAAGGGAAGGCCAAACAGTTTAACCTTGGTCTCTCTAGGTTTCATTTTCCTGTTTTAGAATATAGAGAATGATATCTGTCCAAACAGCTTAATCTTGGCAGATTTGTAGATAGGTAGAGAATCAAAAGAGCCCAATCGCTTAATCTGGGCCCTTGGCAGAAATAAGTGTAGATTTAGATAGGAAGTCAATCAAAAGAAAAAATTGTAAAGCTGGGTCTGCAAGTCTAAGTGCACCCAATCCAAAAGAAGAAAAAATGCTAGGAAAGTAGGCTGGGTAGGTAGTTTTTGAGGTTGCAAAATGATGATTCATGATCAATTTTGTGTTTATAAGTGTTATATCTTTTCACATCACAGTCATGATGCAGTTTTTCACCTGAAGGAGCTCAAGCTGGACATAACTAACTCCCCTCTCTTCTTATTCCCCAAATCACTCACTGATTTTCCCAAAGAGGTCAAGATCTGCTTGAGCCTCTTAGTCCCATCATGTTCCATAACATTGGCCTTGGTGAAGATCTGCCTCACTCAAGGATTTCCATTTTTCTGTTACAAAGTTCTATTTCCCCAAATAGCCTAAGGTCCCTTACCTTAGCGCTCTCTGGTCACCTCCATATTAATTACTAACTATATTATCTAACTCCCTAATCCGTTTCCATTTCCCCTACTAAAACTATGTATAAAAATCCCAAAAAAAAAAATAGTACCCCCCCCCCCCCCCCCCTTGGCACTATAGCCATATGTCCCTAAAAGTCCGGGGAAAAATAGTCCATCTGGGGCTGTTTTTAGCCCATCCGAGTCTTAACAGGAGTTAGTTTGACAACTGGTCATACCAACAACCTTTTTCCTCTAGTCCTAACCCTCAAAAACCCATTGTTTTGCTCTTATGCCTAAGTCCCAAGTGTAAAAATATTAACCCGCTCATTTGTACATGACCCAAAACCCATTTTTCTAAGTTTTTTAACCCCCCCCCCTCGCCGCGCCATATGAAGATTCGCATATTCCCGCAGCCCAGTCCTTATCCCTCCGCCGCCTCGTCCTTCCCGCCAGCCGTCAGATCTAGCCCGCCCACGATCTACGATGGGCGGGCCTTCCCATACGCCAAGAGCCTGAGGGTTAGTGTCCGGGAGACAGGCGGTATTGCCGCCGTACTCCCGCCACACGTCACCTTCCCAGGTGTGGCGGAGCCCCCCTCCCCGAAACCACCTTTGCTCCAAGGCGGTGCGCCGAGAAAACCACAAACCGCTCTCCACTGGGTGACGTAAGCCCCACGTCATACTGCTGCGCATCTGCCTGCGTGGCCTCCTGCCACTGTACCGCCGAGTCACCCTGCCACATCAATGCCACCGTGTACCTTTACCGTACTGCCACGTCACCTCCATACGTGCTGACGTCATCACGCTAACGTCATCCTGCCACGTCATCCGTTGTACCATGGTCCCACCTACTGACGTCATCATCAATTTTGAGGCGAAAGGCGAAAATCGTGCTTAGGAAGCTCGGATTCAAATTCCGAGGCAGTTTTTCATGCGCGATTAGCACCTAGCGCTAATCGCGCATGGCTACGAGAATCATTGCGCAGCCCCCTGCACGCCGAAAAGGTGCCGAATGACCCGTTTTTCTTCGCGAAGCATGCAGAAAGGATCAAAGGACAGTTCTAAAGGAAACAGAGGGCCGAACAACGGCCATTAAATTTTGATTTGACCCACAGTGAAGAAGGAAACCAGACCGATTCATTTGTCAAAGAGTATCAGAGGAGAGATGAAGCGGCAAAGAGTATCAGTTAAATTTTTTAATGGAAATCTTCAGTTCCCAAAGCAGGTCAGCATTAAATGGCCTCCAACAGAGTCAAATCAGGAGGTGTATGCCCATCCCAGCTCTCAAATCACAGTTAAAGCATTTAAAGCCACCAAACCACAATGGAGCAGAAGTCCATGCCTAGTTATTGCAGAAGCACTACACCAAGCCACCGAGGACAACACATTAATTCAGTTATGATACGGCTGCCCTCAGCGCAGCCCATAGATATTTTCTTGCATTTATTGCTGATAGGGTTAGGTTAAAAGTAATAATTTACTTTCAAACCTGTTTAGGTCACAAGCTGTAATAAACAATTTTGGAGAATTTTCCCTATATATACCACCCTCTGCATTGTTTCAAGGGTTGGTCGATTGATAATTTTCACTAGAGACTCGCTCGGTATACCTGATATGTTTTACTTAATCAAAGATTGCTGAAGAGATTGGAGGAATGACTGTCTGCTCTGTGTGTAATGATCTGAGGAAGTGAATGTGGAATCCTTGTGCTGCAACACGGCTCAATAAGTGCTTCTTACCTCTGTTTCCATGGTTTCACCATCTAAATAACAGAAAGAAAGATTAGCTTAGAACTTGTTTAAATGCACTCTAAGCTCAATTTCTGTTGTTTCTTTATGTTTTTTCATCTGAACTGAACTAGACATGAATATGAGTTCCCTCTGGCTCATATTTACTCTAATTCACATGTGTTTGACAGTTATCTAGGGATTCTTTATTGCCCCTAAATAGAGCATATTCAGCCTTCTCTGTTAAGCTGATTGAGAGATACTTAATTGCCTCTCCTTCCTTTGCATTCTTTCCATCCTTTAAACTTGAAAAATTGTTCCATGCGCAACTACCTTTCTCCTTATTCCTCCTGTGACAAAGAAAACGCACCAGCAGTCCTACTCCTTGACTCCATGCCCAATGGTTTGAAAACTCCACACTATACCTGCCTCTTTACCTGAAAAGATCAATTTTCCCACCAAAACACAAACAAAACCCCTGAACTCAATAGCTAGCCTAAAATCCCCTTCAACAAAGCTAAACCATAAAGAGAGAGCCCTCTCTGACTGCAGGTGGGCTAGAATCTGCAGTCCAAAGTTGGTCTGTGGTTACCTCAGCCATATCCCTTTACTCCAACCTGAGGGACAACCTGAGTGATAACATAATGGCGACTCTGCTGGGGACTTCCTCAGTTAAATTCACGAAACGGGTTGGAAGAATCCACTGAGAAATCAATTTTCTAATTGCTATATATTCCTTAAAACTATAGATGAAGCCTGAATGTCAGCCAGGTAGCCTTTGAAACTATCTTTGCTTTGCATTGACAAAAGTAAATAAAAGCTGCTTCAGTCAATCTTCATGCTAGTTTTAAACTATAGATAGTGGTTCTAAAATTTGATCAGTTCCTTGCTAGTTCTAAAAACATTCCCAGAAAAATACCAAAAAACAAATTCGGAAGCTAGCTCCTAAAAGGAATCTACGATATACAAGGTCAAATCCAGACCCAAATCCCCCAGCTGCTTTTGAAAATCCGAACCTAATCCCAAAGGTCCTTAGGAAGCAAGAGCAAAGAGAAGATTTTGCTGATTTGAGTCCTGAAACAGCTTACCCAAGCTGTGTTCCAACTCCTGTCAAAGTTTTATTCCGTTCAACTCCTACTTCCCCTTGTTCATCATCCACATCTCAGAGTGCTCCATCCACACCTCCATTCACTACACATACTACAAATACCACTACTGCTGTTCCAGTTACTTCTGTTATCCCTGTTATCCCTGTTGTTCCTTTTATCCCCGTTGTCCCACTTATCCCTGCCAATATGGCTAATAGATATGCACCCCTGCAATTGCCTGCTAATCCTGGGGCTTTACCTCAGGAGCACCAATCTAAAATTACCTATTTTGACAGTACCGGTCCTTTCACAGCCCTTCAACATACCAAAAAGATGCAAGACTATTTTGAAAACTACGAGATAGACGATGATAGCGTGAGAATGAGAATCTTTGTTCAAAGTTTAACCGGTGATGTAAGAACTTGGTTCAGATCACTTGCTGCAAATTCCATAACTACTCCGGATGAGCTTTACCAGTCCTTTACCAACAGATGGGAGAAAAAGAAAGACCCCTTGCACATACTAGCTGAATATGATACAATTAAAAGAGGTCCCCAGGAGACTGTTTTGGAGTACTGTGCAAGATTCAATAATGTCTATAATGCAATACCACAGAACTTAAGACCGCCCCCTGACCTTGCCTTGTACAAATTTCCTGATGGTTTCGACCTGGATATGGCATACCAGTTAAAAGAAAGAGCTCCTCAGACCCTTGCAGACATGCAAAATGTTGCTTTTAGTGTAGAGGCCAACCTAATTGCAAAAAGAAACAGAGCTAGAATGGAAAGAAGAACCACCTTTAAGGAAGAACCCTTAGCCTTTGATCAAAAGCTTGATGCTATTATCAGTGGCCTACAAAGGCTGGGAGAAAGAGTAGAAAGTGTTGAGAGGAGATCATCATGGGAAGGACAGCAGTCCAATACCATAAGGAACCCAAATTTTAGAAAAACACAGAACACAAATACTGGTAGGTCTAACCAAGATCATGACATAAGACCCCCTTTTCAAGATAACTATGTTGAAGGATCTACTTCTAGTGAACCCTTAGAAGACACTCATATGAACCTGATGGATCTAAAGGGTGAACAACAAACTTTTCTGAGCCAAGAAGACCAAGATGAGCATAACTTTAGTCAATTTCAGACTAAGTCTGGTGAGTCTTTTGATTTTAAACAAGGTTATGATACTGCTGTGTATGAAGTCCACAAACAATATAAGCTCAGAACTAGGACCATTGATATTTCTGAACCTAGCAAAACAAAGGATGGCAAACAACCCAACAAGATTAAGAGCAAGGTTGTCATAATAGAACCAGCTGATACAACTGTCCCAAACCCGCATCAAGTGACCATAGAAGACATTACAGAAGCACAGTCTTCTGTAAATCAGCTTTTGCCACCTTCTTCCTCTGGGAAAAACTCGAACAACGTTCCAAAAAGCCCTCCTGAAATTGAAAAACCGCAAGCAATCAATTCCCATAACACTGGTAAACAAAATCAAATAGCAGATAATTCAAATGAAACAGAAAAAACTGCCATTATCAACACCAATACTCCATTGGAAAAGCCATTTAATTTAGAGGCAGAAATAGCTAAGTTAAAGATATCCATTCCCCTCTCAGAACTGGCCAAAGACGATGTATATAGGCAACAAATTCAAAGGTCCCTTCAAATTCCAGAAAACAAAGATGATGTAAATGTTTTGGATGATACTCCTAAACTGTTGTTTGGTCCAGAAGTTAATGGAAAATCAACATATGGACCTATTCCACCCTTTTATGTCAGTTTACATATACACGACAAAGTTTTGCACAACGCTATGTTTGACTCAGGTGCATCGCACAATCTTATGCCCAAAGCAGTTATGGAAAGGCTGAACCTTGATATTACAAGACCCTACAAAGACTTGTACTCATTTGACTCAAGTCAAGTCAAGTGTTTAGGCCTCATCAAAGACTTGTGTGTCTCCCTAGTCCAATATTCCAATAAGACCATCCTCATGGATGTGGTGGTGGCTGACATCCCACCAAAGTATGGTATGCTCCTATCAAGATCATGGGGAGCAAAGCTCCAAGGATCCCTTCAACTAGACCTCTCCTATGCTACTATTTCAGTCTTTGGGCAACCAAAGAGACTATACAGAGAAACCCTCATGAAATATGTGGTAAGTAGTGAGAGCAAGCCTAAATTTTTTCCCATTTACTCAATCCATTATGATATGGATTCTTTTATTTTATTTAATGATAATACAAATTCTCAAACTGATGATGAGCCTTTCGCTCTAGAACAACGGGCACAAATCAATGAAGAATCGGTTGCACATACCCATGAGACTGTCACAACAATTAATGCAACCAGCATGATAGAAGAAACTCCCCAAACAGAAATTTCAAATCTACCCAATCCTAACATAGCTAAAACTCCTAGCACAAACCACAAGCAAGAAATCACATGGTATTTAGAGTTTGATGGCTCTGTCAACAAGTTAGGAGCAGGGGCAGGTGTTTGGATTCACAATACACATGATAACCATGCGGAGGTTCATGCCTACAGACTGAACTTTAAATGCACAAACAACATGGCAGAGTATGAGGCTCTGTTGTTAGGCCTTAAACTGCTCAAAGCTCTAGGAGCTGCAAATGTGTCTATTTTAGGAGACTTTGACTTAGTCATACAGCAGATGAAAGGTAACTTTGTAACCAATGACAATAGAATGAGGGCCTATAGGACTGCTACCACTAATATACTCAATGCATTCACTGAATTCAAGCTTGATAAGATTTCAAGAAATCACAACATTCACGCTCACAGCCTAGCCACCTTTGCTAGTACATGCAAGCTTCCTTTTGACCCAAACCATCACTTCACAGCTGAAATAAAACATAGGCCCGCTGTCCCAAATAACGTTAAAGATTGGCAAGTGTTTGAAAATGATGCCCAGATCAACAATTTCCTCACCCTTGAGCATGAGTTTTCAAATATTAACATTGACATGGACGCTATGACAGATGACCAACAACAAACAACTGAAAATCAGCGGAAAAACCAGCAGGCTGTAACAGCTGCAACAACCAAACAAATTCTGAACCCGACTGTTTTTGACAAAACAAATATAGAACAGCTGAAACAAATGCACTCGGAAGAAACATATAAGACAGAGGCTGAGATTATTGACTTAAAAGATAATTTTCTGCCTGCTGGCCTAACCCCATTAGAAGACATGTTTGACGCCAATGATGTTCCCAGAAAGCCAAAATTACAACCATTGAATGCTGCTATAGAAGAACACAACATTGGGACAGCAGAGAATCCCAAAATGATCAAATTGTCAAGAAATTTACCACCTGATCAAAAGCCCAAGTATATTGATTTGTTCAAAGAATTCCAAGATGTATTTGCTTGGAGTTATGAGGATTTGAAATCCTATGACACCTCGGTGATCCAACACACAATTCCCTTAAAACCAAATCAGAAACCCTTCAAGCAGAAACTTAGAAGAATTAACCCTATGCTTCTTCCCCCAATCGAGAAGGAAGTAAAGAGGATGTTTGAAGCAGGCATAATAGCACCCATCAGATTTTCTGAATGGGTATCCAATATTGTTCCCACAAGAAAGAAGACAGGTGAGATTAGACTTTGTGTAGATCTGAGAAATTTAAACCAAGTCTCCCTAAAAGACCACTATCCTTTGCCCAAAATGGACCACATCCTACAAAGGGTAGTGGGGTCATCTAGAATCTCTTTGCTAGATGGCTTTTCAGGTTTCAACCAAATACTTGTTCACCCGGATGACCAAGACAAGACAGCCTTTACCACACCGTGGGGAACATTTAAGTATGTTAAGATGCCATTCGGACTTAAAAACGCTGGTGCTACCTTTCAAAGAGCAATGGATATTGCTTTTGCCAAAGAAATACATGACTTCCTAGTTGTCTATCTTGATGACCTGACCCCTTTTTTAAAATCTGATGAAGAGCACCTCAAGCATCTTAGGCAAATATTCATGACATGCAGGAAATATGGCATTTCCTTGAAGCCCAAGAAGTCTCTCTTTGGCCTTGAAGAAAGCAAATTACTTGGCTACATCATATCAAAAGATGGGATTAGAATAGATCCTGAAAGAATCCAAGCCATACTCCAAATTCCATATCCAAGAAACATAAAAGAGCTACAAGCATTCCTTGGGAAAATCAACTTCCTAAGAAGATTTATTCCAAATTTAGCTGAACTGATATGACTGTTAAGCAATATGTTAAAAAAGGATGCCAAGGTAAAATGGTCTCTCGAAACCAAGCAAGCATTTGAGAGTATCAAAACGGCCTTAACCCAAACTCCTGTCCTCACCAACCCACAATTTGACAAAGATTTTATCATCTTTTCATTTGCATATGATCATACTATAGCTGCTGTCCTTTTGCAAAGAGATGAACAGGGAGCTTAAAAGCTGATTGCATTTTTCAGCCGATCCTTAAGAGATGTCCCTTTGAAGTACCCAATCATGGAAAAGCAGGCCTACGCATTGGTTAAGGCCATCAAGGATTTCAGAATCTATATTTTATATTCACATGTGACTGCCTATGTCCCACACGCTGCTGTAAAAGACATACTGACCCAAGAGGGATTAGAAGGCAAAAGAAGCAAGTGGATAGCAAACATCCTTGAGTATGACATAGAAATAAAACCAACCAAGATGATAAAAGGACAAGGTTTAGCCAAACTGATGTCCGAAACAAACTTTCAAGCCCTAGACATTAACCAGCTGGACAATGAACAGGAGCTGGCAACTCCACAGATCAGTGAAACCTTTTTGCAATCTCCATGGTATGCTGATATATGTTATGTACTGTTAAACCTGTTCGCTCCCCCAGGATTGTCCAGAACCAAGAAAAGATTTTTGAAAATGAAGGCTTTAAGGTTTTGTGTCATAGATGGTGCATTATTTTGGAGAAATCATGAAGGTATATAACTTAATTGTTTAACCATGAATGAAACTAACAATGTCGTGAAAGAATTCCATGCAGGTGATTGTGGAGGACATCTATATTCGAAGTTCACTGCGGATAAAATTTTAAGGGCTGATTTCTATTGGCCCACTCTTTTTGTAGATGTAAAAAAGTTTTCCATGACATGTCGCAAATGCCAAATATTTGAGGATAAGATAAAGTTATTGCTCCTGCCCCTTAAACCCACCTCAACAGAAAAGCCTTTTCAACAATGGGGTCTTGACTTCATTGGAGAAATTCATCCCTCTTCCTCAGGCCAACACAAGTCGATTTTAACAGCCACCGACTATTTCACTAAGTGGGTTGAAGCCATTCCCTGTAGGCAAGCAAATGACACCATCATTATCCAATTCCTTGAGTGCAATATCCTTTCTAGATTTGGCTGCCCCGAGAAAATCATCACTGACAACGCCTCTGCCTTTAAGTCCAAAAAGATGATTAGTTTTTGCCATAAGTTCCATATCACCCTGGGCCACTCTACAGCTTATTACCCTCAAGGTGATGGCCTAGCCGAATCATCTAACAAAAGTCTCATCAACATCATAAAGAAAGTGTTGGAAGAGAACAAGAAGAACTGGCATAAAAAGCTGGTAAATGCCCTATGGGCAGACAGACTTTCAACAAAGAGATCCATTGGGATGAGCCCTTATGAACTAGTATATGGCATGGAGGCTAGATTTCCTTCATCCCTGGGCATTCCTACTATCAAACTGTTACAGGAAATTCAGGCTGAACCAAATAACATTCAAAGAAGAGTTAATCAGACCATTCATCTTCAACAAACCAGAGAACAAGTTTATGACAGAGCTCAAATTTTGCAAGAAAAGCTTAAAAAGATGTTTGATAAGAGAGCTAAGGCTGAGGATTTCAGCATTGATGACAAAGTTCTAAGGTGGGACTCACGAAGAGAAGACAAGGGCAAACATGGCAAGTTTGATTTTTTATGGAGAGGGCCATTTGTTATTTCTGTTGTTCAGGGAAATAACACTTATTTTCTCAAATCTATAGAGGGAAATACTGCTGAAGAAGGCCCTGTGAATGGTCGTATGCTAAAACATTACCATGACCCCTTTTAAGGGACACAGTCCAAGCTTTGTATATATCTTTTGTACAATGATATTTATATATATCAGCACTTTGTTTTCATTTTTATATAAGCAAACCAATTGTCAAGGGAGCAGCAGTAAATTTTGTGAAAACCCAACCAATACAGGTGTTCTAGTTTTAAAAGCATGTCTCTGCACTAACCTCAACAAAACAACAAGAATGGCACAGTTACATCAACCAAATTATGGCAAAGGGGAGCTGTTTGCGGTCTTCAGTCAAAGGTAGCAAAGCAAAGCAGCATTTTCAGTTCACATCAGCACCCGTGCTCAAAGCAAAAACAAGGCAAGCATATCAGTTTTGATTCATGTCGTGAAAATGTTTCAAAGGTAAAAAGCTCAAGCAAGATTCTACATAATAGCAAGCACGCAGAAGAAAGCAGGCAGTGCTATGCATTTCACAACAATTCAGTTGGGGAAGAGCGTTGTTCTTATTCCAAATTTTCAATTACTTAAACAGTCAACACAGAGAAGGTTATCAGTCCACAGCAACCATAGAAGATCAAGGCAGTCTGACCTGCTGTTCTTGGCTTTTCACAAGGAAAAGCCATCCCCAAGTGGAGCCACTGTTAGCCTCCTGTTGCAACAGGTGTTCATGTTTCATGATTGACATTTTTACATGCCAAATATGTCATCTTTCATGCTGCAAGGTTCCATATTTCCTTAAAGAGGCCAAAGAAGAAAGTCATAAAAGTGTGCTAGTCCAAGTGCCACTGCTATATTCCAATTTTGATGAGTTGTTTCATTTTGATAAGTTATTTAGGCTAAGGGAAGGCCAAACAGTTTAACCTTGGTCTCTCTAGGTTTCAATTTCCTGTTTTAGAATATAGAGAATGATATCTGTCCAAACAGCTTAATCTTGGCAGATTTGTAGATAGGTAGAGAATCAAAGGAGCCCAATCGCTTAATCTGGGCCCTTGGCAGAAATAAGTGTAGATTTAGATAGGAAGTCAATCAAAAGAAAAAATTGTAAAGCTGGGTCTGCAAGTCTAAGTGCACCCAATCCAAAAGAAGAAAAAATGCTAGGAAAGTAGGCTGGGTAGGTAGTTTTTGAGGTTGCAGAATGATGATTCATGATCAATTTTGTGTTTATAAGTGTTATATCTTTTCAGATCACAGTCATGATGCAGTTTTTCACCTGAAGGAGCTCAAGCTGGACATAACTAACTCCCCTCTCTTCTTATTCCCCAAATCACTCACTGATTTTCCCAAAGAGGTCAAGATCTGCTTGAGCCTCTTAGTCCCATCATGTTCCATAACATTGGCCTTGGTGAAGATCTGCCTCACTCAAGGATTTCCATTTCTTTGTTACAAAGTTCTATTTCCCCAAATAGCCTAAGGTCCCTTACCTTAGCGCTCTCTGGTCACCTCCATATTAATTACTAACTATATTATCTAACTCCCTAATCCGTTTCCATTTCCCCTACTAAAACTATGTATAAAAATCCCAAAAAAATAATAGTACCCCCCCCCCCCCCCCCCCTTGGCACTATAGCCATATGTCTCTAAAAGTCCGGGGAAAAATAGTCCATCTGGGGCTATTTTTAGCCCATCCGAGTCTTAACAGGAGTTAGTTTGACAACTGGTCATACCAACAACCTTTTTCCCCTAGTCCTAACCCTCAAAAACCCATTGTTTCGCCCTTATGCCTAAGTCCCAAGTGTAAAAATATTAACCCGCTCGTTTGTACATGACCCAAAACCCATTTTTCTAAGTTTTTTAACCCCCCCCGCCGCGCCATATGAAGATTCGCATATTCCCGCGGCCCAGTCCTTATCCCTCCGCCGCCTCGTCCTTCCCGCCAGCCGTCAGATCTGGCCCGCCCGAGATCTACGGTGGGCGGGCCTTCCCATACGCCAAGAGCCCGAGGGTTAGCGTCCGGGAGATGGGCGGTATTGCTGCCGTACTCCCGCCACGCGTCACCTTCCCAGGCGTGGCAGAGTCCCCCTCCCCGAAACCCCCTTTGCTCCAAGGCGGTGCGCCCAAAAAACCACAAACCGCTCTCCGCTGGGTGACGTAAGCCCCACGTCATACCGCTGCGCATCCGCCTGCGTGGCCTCCTGCCACCATACCGCCGAGTCACCCTGCCACATCAATGCCACCGTGTACCTTTACCGTACTGCCACGTCACCTCCGTACGTGCTGACGTCATCACGCTGACGTCATCCCGCCACGTCATCCGCCGTACCATGGTCCCACCTGCTGACGTCATGCTGACGTCATCATCAATTTTGAGGTGAAAGGCGAAAATCGTGCTTAGGAAGCCCGTATTCAAATTTCGAGGCAGTTTTTCATGCGCGATTAGCACTTAGCGCTAATCGCGCCTGGCTACAGGAAAAGGGCCGAAATGGAAAGCCCCTCATTGCGCAGCCCCCTGCAAGCCCAAAAGGTGTCGAATGACCCGTTTTTCTTCGCGAAGCATGCATAAAGGATCAAAGGACAGTTCTAAAGGAAACAGAGGGCCGAACAACGGCCATTAAATTTTGATTTGAACCACAGCGAAGAAGGAAACCAGACCGATTCATTTGTCAAAGAGTATCAGAGGAGAGATGAAGCGGCAAAGAGTATCAATTAAATTTTTTAATGGAAACCTTCAGTTCCTAAAGTAGGTCAGCATTAAATGGCCTCCAGCAGAGTCAAATCAGGAGGTGTATGCCCATCCCAGCTCTCAAATCACATTTAAAGTATTTAAAGCCACCAAACCACAATGGAGTAGAAGTCCATGCCCAGTTATTGCAGAAGCACTACACCAAGCCACCGAGGACAACACATTAATTCAATTATGATACGGCTGCCCTCAGCGCAACCCATAGATATTTTCTTGCATTTATTGATGATAGGGTTAGGTTAAAAGTAATCATTTAGTTTCAAACCTGTTTAGGTCACAAGCTGTAATAAACAAATTTTGGAGAATTTTCCCTATATATACCACCCTCTGCATTGTTTCAAGGCTTGGTCGATTGATAATTTTCACTAGAGACTCGCACGGTATACCTAATATGTTCTACTTAATCAAATATTGCTGAAGAGATTGGAGGAACGACTGTCTGCTCTGTGTCTAATGATCTGAGGAAGTGAATGTGGAATCCTTGTGCTGCAACACGGCTCAATAAGTGCTTCTTACCTCTGTTTCCATGGTTTCACCATCTAAATAACAGAAAGAAAGATTAGCTTAGAACTTGTTTAAATGCACTCTAAGCTCAATTTTTGTTGTTTCTTTATGTTTTTTCATTTGAACTGAACTGGACATGAATATGAATTCCCTGTGGCTCATATTTACTCTAATTCACATGTGTTTGACAGTTATCTAGGGATTCTTTATTGCCCCTAAATAGAGCACATTCAGCCTTCTCTGTTAAGCTGATTGAGAGATACTTAATTGCCTCTCCTTTATTTGCATTCTTTCCATCCTTTAAACTTGAAAAATTGTTCCATGCGCAGCTACCTTGCTCCTTATTCCTCCTGTGACAAAGAAAATGCACCAGCAGTCCTACTCCTTGACTCCATGCCCAATGGTTGGAAAACTCCACACTATACCTGCCTCTTTACCTGAAAAGATCAATTTTCCCACCAAAACACAAACAAAACCCCTGAACTCAATAGCTAGCCTAAAATCCCCTTCAACAAAGCTAAACCATAAAGAGAGAGCCCTCTCTGACTGCAGGTGGGCTAGAATCTGCAGTCCAAAGTTGGTCTGTGGTTACCTCGGCCGTATCCCTTTACTCCAACCTGAGGGACAACCTGAGTGATAACAGGTACTACAGTACAATTCACGTGGTGTGAATATATGATTCGATGTTGAACACCACGCAAAATCTTTCGGTCGAAGGCCATTGATATAAACCTATCGCCGGAAGTGAGAAACTTGCCATTGAGGCATGTAAGCTTCAAAGTACTGAAAGGGTTGTTTCTAAGACAACTTCTTGGATAATGAGCTGATGTCGACAAGAAGTGACTCGTCGTAGGAGGGCCTTAAAGTATCCCACATCAACGACACGAAACGACGCAAATGATTTTCTAGAGGTGAAAAACGATCTAACGATACAAGGTTAAGGAATGACAGTCATGAAAAATGGAGGGTGAAGGTATTGCAGTGGATGAGACATTAACTAGATGGTGAATTCTCTGAATGAATTCTCTTGAACATATCAACGACACTGAGATGGATTGGTAGCGTTAACCCCAAAGGATGGATGGTATGGAGGACCAATGGTGATATGACCGGTGAATGGAATAACCCAACCCGACTCAATCATGGTGATGGAGTGAAAGTGTCATGTTCAAGAGCGACCTGCTACCAATAAAATTCTTTAATTTTTCTTCCCTTTTTCCCTAATCATTTCTGACTAATAGCTCTTTATTTTTGTCAAGCTTGAGGAGGATAACATATGCTTGTTCTATAATTTGTCTTTCGAGCAAACCTGTCGCTAGGTTTTAGTGAGTCTAGTGACAGTGAAACTCGTTCTTGTCTGGGTGGACAAGTTTGTCACTATTGTTTTAACGAGTTTAACGACAAGGATAAATCGGTCATTTTCATGTTTAGAGAGTTTGAAAAGGGACGAAAAAGAAACTCTAGTAGTTCTTTTTCATAGCATAATCCCTTAAGTCTGAAAAATGATAAAATAATACGAAAGGGATGATTTTTCGATAACTTTAGAGAGCCAAAAAGACAAGCGCTCGAACTTTTTCGTGAGATAATCCCTCTGGTCTGAAAAATATTAAAATATATAGGAGGGATGGCACTTCCAATCACTTTAGCGAGCTGGAGAGGCCAATAGCTCGACAATATTTTCATATTTAACGAGTCTGAAAAGAGTTTAAAATAGACTCGTTTTTTGAGGAACAAGTGGTGTTTAGTTGAGCTACTGGTTCCAGGTAAGCTTGGAACTTCTCAAAACATGGGGATGTGAAGAGGGTGGCTAACAATACCACTCGTCGCAGTTGTTCCTCAAAAAGGTAAACAATCAAGTGGAAGTGTATGATCGGCCAAAAGAATGGAGGTGATGGCAGGAACACAACCAAAGCTCAAAAGACTGATATTATGGCAATCACAAAGGTTATTTACCGAAGGTGGGTTCATTTTTTAATGAGCTTGAACTCTAGGGGAACATATGCTTAGTGGTAGGTTTATTTTTTAACGAGCTTGAACCATGCGATAACATTGCTCATTTTGTGGTCAAAATGTTTAATTCGCTATTTAGCACATCATATTCTTTCGTTGGTCATTCAACCTACTCAATCACTCCATCAAACTGATTAGAAATACATATATATGTATGAAAAATGAGTTAAAACTAACATTTTGCTTGAAGTACGTGAATAGTAATCATAAAAGTAGTTTTACCTTTCATTTTCATCATTCTATTTCAAATTTGGGATTTGGAGCTCTGGAGTGGTTTTCCCCCTCAAATTACACCAGTCGTTTTCGGGAGATCTGGTGGACTATTCTCTGCGCCGTTAGGACCAGGTAAGAGCTAACCCTGAGCTCTTCATTTTCATTCCATCCTTCTTTGATTCTGAGCATGTTTTTTCACATTTTTGGGCCCTTGGGGTTTGAAGATCTCGTTCCCCAATCATCGCACCTTGCCAGTATCGAAAGGTGTGATTCATACTGATCTACCAATTGGCCAGTCAGTATGCATCCCACTTTGCTCAAAGGCAGGGTGCGATGGGCGCAGAAGGGCATCTTTATACAGTGATTTTTCACAAAATTTTTGCCTGTTTTTGCTCAAAATTGGATCCTAATTCATCTTTTGTCTGTGTTTCAGATATTTGTTGGATCAAGATGGTCATCACGTGGCATGAACATGAACATGAAGAAGAGGACATGATTTCCTTACACAACCAGGGTACGGTTATTGCATTGTGAAACTGTGGCTTGCTCAAATTCTTCCACATATCTAGCATGAGGCAACAAATCAGTTTGTTGCAGTATTTTCTCGATGCTTGGGATCCGATCAACCAAGTATTTCAGATCAGAGGCAAATCTATTCCATTGACAGTCGAGGACATTTATTTTCTGATGGGGTTATCGAGGCGTGGTGCCCCTCTTTCACTATCAGGATCCGCCCGTGGAGGTGAATCTGTGAGAGATTATATTCGTCAATTTTGTAGAGATGGATCTCAGCCCAGCAGAGATGGCAAGATCAATATCCGGGATGTCACTGATCGTCCCTTGAGGACCATTTTATTTACCTTTTCTAGATTGGTTGGTAGCGCGACTCTTAATCGGAAAATAGATCTTACATGCAATACGCCTTGGAATGCCTGGAACCAAAGGTGTTCAACTGGTCTGAGGCGGTACTTCCTGTCATAAAAGAACAGCTCTCCAAGGTAAAGAATAGAAGATCCAAGAATTTTGGTTACGGTTCCATATTAACTGCTTTTGCCTCGAGAGGATTCCACTAATGTAGCCTCAGAATATTTCACTGGGATTGCCAGCATCGAGGGACCCACAGATGCAGAGATGGATTGATCTCATGGCCAGACATGCTGGTCAGTCACAAATTTCATTCTCCGATGCCTTTTTTGAGTGGTCTGATCGTCAGGAGATGGTCTTTGCGGAGTATCCATATGCCAGGATGGATTTCTGAGGCGACTCGGATTTGGTGTTACCAGTTGGCGAGCAGTGGATTGCTATAGGTAAAATGATTCGACCATATCTTTGTTTATTAGTTTTATAATGTTTTTTGTGTTTTTAAATGTTATTAAGACTAATCAAACTCATGTGTGTGTAGATATTGGGCCAGTGCGACCAGCGACATTCCCACAGGCGGTAGCGGACGTTCCAGCAGGAGAGGCTATAGGGAGGGCCATCCTTCACGATCTGGACATAGCGGAGACCCTGGTAGTGCTGCAGGATCAGATCGAGGGCTTCACTCTCGGTATTCAGGATGTCAGGACTGATGAGTTACCTCTGTTGTTACAACGCCACACTACTTGTGTGCCGAGTCGATGGACCAGGCTCTTGCGCATGATTGCACAGGCGGTGACATGTTATCAACAACATCATTAGTCTAGGATGCTTTTCTGCATTCATTTTTGAGCTTCTGGGTCATATGAACGATTTCATCTTGGACACAAAACATTTTGTAAAACTATAAATAGTTATATATTTTTGATTTTTGGAGTTTTCATTTCGGTTAAGTTATGTAATCCTGATGCAAATGTTAATGTGAAATGTTTTCTTTACAAATGCTACAAATGTCTATCCAACACATAGTTTGCTAATGAATTAGTTATGTGTTTAAGTTTCTGGAATGTAAAACTATAAACAGTTATATATTTTTGATTTTTGGAGTTTTCATTTCGGTTAATTTATGTAATCCTGATGCAAATGTTAATGTGAAATGTTTTCTTTACAAATGCTACAAATGTTTATCCAACACATAGTTTGCTAATGAATTAGTTAATGTGTTTAAGTTTCTGGAAATGTGTTGATATTGGATGGAATCAAATTGTCTTTCCAAAATCCTGACTCTTAGGAACATACGATAAATAGCTGGGTTCGGAATAGAATAAACGCCAGTAAGCTGTAGGATGACGAGTTGCGAGCCTAGCCTAACAACAAGTCAGCGTATGCCATGCGAAATGGTATTAGAGAGAAGTTCAATCAACGCACTATACTCACAATACATATCCCCCTGAAACTCACTAACACACCGCTTGGAGCAAAAATGGATCCATCGGCATACCCAACAATTGGTTCCAAAATGTGCCATCTACAACAAAAGCGAAGTGGATTACCTAACCAAAATGACAACTCTAAAGGAAAACAAAAATGTAACAAAACAAAGAGATTACTACACTTAATCAAGCATAGTAACGTTTAAGATACAACCCGTTTCGAGGTTGCGACAGTGGAATCCCATCATAATCGACCAGCTCATAGGCTCCTTTTGTCAATACTCGTTTGACAATGTAGGGGCCCATCCATAATGGTTCAAACTTACCTGCTCCCAATTTATCAGAGTCCTGATCGTAAAGCAAGACCAGGTCACCTTCTGAGAAGACACGAGGCTTGACATTTTTGTCAAATTGTGCCTTGACACGTTTCTTATGAGCTTCGTTAGCCAGCGCGACGTCACGATGGGTTTCATCCAAGTGGATTAGTTCCAAGAAACGAGCCTCTTCCTCCGAAGTTTCGGGAAGCAGATCAATGGTGAGCTTGAGAGACGAAATTTCACACTGAATTGGTAAGACAGCTTCCAGACCATACACCAACTGGAAAGGCATAAATCCAGTCGCATTTCTCACCGAAGTCCTATATGCCCATAGAGCTAAGTACAGGATTAAATGCCAATTTCGTTTGTGGACTCCAATCATTCTCTGCAGCATGCGCTTAAGGACTTTGTTGATTGCCTCAACCTGTCCGTTAGCCTGTGGATAATATGGAGTAGAACTATCATGGGATAGCCCTAATTTGGAAATCAATTCAACCATCATGTGATTGCGAAAATGCGATCCATGATCTGTGACTATAGCCTGTGGAACACTAAATCTAGAGATTATATGATTAAAAAAGAAAAGAGCAGTCGTTTCACCACTTTTGTTTAATGTAGGCATCGCCTCGGCCCATTTTGTAAAATAGTCGACAACGATTATAATATACCCATGCCCCCCGACCAAGGTGGGGTTACATGTCATGAAATCTATGCCCCATTTAGTGAATGGCCCAACAACAACTACTGGATGTAGTGATGCAGGTGGTAATCTGGTTTTGTGATAAAAAATCTGACAAGCATGGCAACTTCTGACTGCAATTATGCAATCTTTGAATATAGTGGGCCAGAAGTAACCAACTTGTAAGATCTTTTGTGCAGTAGCGTAACCAGATAGATGCCCTCCACACGCACCTGAATGACAGTCATTCAGGGCTTTTTCGACCTCCTCATGCCTGAGGCATCTTCGTAGAACTGTATCGACACCACGACGGTAAAGTGCATCACCAAAGATCATGTAGTCTTTGGCTTGGTATCAAATACGCCATTGTTCAGAGCGAGAGGTATTAGGCCTAGAAGTTTGGGTTTGGAGATAGACCAGTATATCTCCGTACCACGGATCGCTTGATGATATCAGAAACAGAGTCTCATCCACGATTGATGCTTTAGATGTTAAATTTTTGGACGATAATGGGAGGTCACAAAGTAACTCCGCGAAGACGACAGACTTCTTTGATTTGGATTTGGTGAATTCCAGATCAAACTCTTGCAAATGGCTATCCATTTGGAATATCTGCCCCCTAGTAATTGATGTGACAAAATGTAGGCCATAGGGTTGCAATCTGACACAATGGTAGTTTTTTGAAAGAGAATATAGTGTCGAAATCTTTGTACTGCTTGAACAGCTGCTAAAGCCAGCTTTTCGACATAGGAGTACTTGCTTTCTGTATCATTTAGGTTGCGGCTTAAATAATATAGAGGATGTTCTATTCCATTCTCTTCTTGTACTAAAACCATGGCAATAGTTGTATCTGTAGCGACGAGATATAGGTTAAAGTCTTTTTGATAGTCAGGAGTGTACATTAATGATGCTTTTACTAGGGAACCTTTTAAAGCATCAAAGGAAGCTTGCACAACCTGATCCCAGTGGAAGGGTACTCATTTTTTCAAAAGACGCGTATAACCTTTAGCGAGTTCGGCATAATGTGGAATGAACTTTCTCAAAAAGTTAGCTTTCCCTTGGAGTTTCTGAATCTGAAGCAAATTTGAAGGTGGAGGCATGTCAAGGATTGCCTGAACCTTAAATGGGTCGAGCCGAATTCCGTCCTTAGAAACTACGAAACCAAGTAATCGACTAGAACCAACACAAAACACACACTTGTGCAAATTGAGTTGTATCTTGTGGTGTCAGCAACGTAGAAATATGGCTCTCAAGTGCTGCGAATGATCAGTCCGCTTTCGCAAATGAACCGGTAGGTCATCGAGATACGGTTGAACGATGTGCTTGATGTCATGGAAGGCATAGTTCATTGCCCTTTGAAAAGTTTCCCCTGCGTTCTTCAATCCAAAAGGTAGTTTATGGTACACGAATGTGCCCCATGGACATATAAATGTAGTCTTTGACTGGTCCTGTGGGAGGAAATTGATTTGATTGTATCCAGAAAATCCATCCATGAATGAAAATATTTCGCATCCGGTGCATTCATCAATTATCTGGTCGATGAAGGGTGTAGGGTAGTTGTCTTTTGGACACGCTTGATTTACATCCCTATAATCGACCACACTCTAATTGTTTCTTGATTTTTCATCATAGGAACAATGTTTGATACCCAATCAGTTAGAGGAATAGGGTAGATGAAACCAACATGCAAAAGTTTTTCAACTTCTACCTTAATGGCAAGGGATTTCTTTGGGTGAACAGGTCGAAGCTGTTGTTGTATCGGTTTGACATCTAGATACATCTTGATTTCATGTTCAACGATTCTCGAGTCAATGCCTGGAATTTGTTCATATGACCATGCAAAGACATCTCTGAATTCGTGAAAGAGAGCACAGTATATTTCCAGTTCTGAAGGAGAACAAGATTTGCCAACATGAATATTCTCTACAACATTATGTTTGGTCGAGATATTAATGGCAATAGTTTCTTCAATATTGGACAGATTTCGCTTGGAATCCACTGTATTTACAGTCTTTGATAAAAAATAAAAAACTGAAGGATGATTAAGGTCACTTGAATAATCTCCGTTGTTATCTTGAAGGTGGGAACGATGGTGGTAATCTTCCTATGACGTCTATCCTATCATCATTGACTGAATGATTCCTCCGTCTGTAGAATGTATACGAGACCAAGGATTGGAAGAGGTACCATACTCTAGAGACTTATCTATCCAAACACTTGCTAAGTGTTGATTTGGGTTCGCCGCCCAGGCCCAGAAAATTGAATGCTACGAAGATTCTATGGGGATTGGGGGTAACACCTCGCGATGATCCACACTATCAAAATGGTCAGAGTTATTCTTTATCTTAGATGATGTAGAAGAGACCATATGACAGGTTTCCACTGTGGCCACTTCTGCCAGATTACTTGGAGGCGGGAGGGAAAAAGTACCCATTAAGGAAGGGTCTTTTAGGAGACCTACTCCGACATTTTGAAGTGATTGAAAACTTCCATGGATTAATGGAATGCTTCCAGTAGCTTGTGTACTATTGGGGACAAAGGTTAGATGGTCAACGATTGTAATTCCACCTTGGAAGGGAAATGAAATTTTTCTAAAATATGTTGACACCACAACAACCATCGCATAAATCCAGGGCCTTCCTAGCAAGATATTGTAGTCGAGGTTTCCATCAACGACTTCGACCTCAATTTCTACAATCTTGCCCCCCAGTTCAACTTGCAAGTTACTTAATATCCCATATGGCATGCATGTGCTTCCATCGAATGCTTTTAACATCATTGATGATCGCGACAAGGGTGGTGAACCTAAAGTTTTCCAGCAACTCATTGACATAATGCAGGTAGATGCCCCCTCATCAATGATTGTTCGATGAACAATTTTATTGAGGGCTTTTACCTGTATAAGGAAAGCGAGTTGGGCAGGTAACTGAGGTTCGTATTCTTTATGGTTAAATGCCACAAGATTGGAATTTGTTGGATCAATCCCACCTATTGCTGATAACAAAGCCTGCTTTTGGGAGGGGCAATTTTGCAGTACCTCAAGGGTCGACATAGCAGATGGCGATTGAGCCAGATCCTCCACTATATTATAATTTTGTGTTGCTCAAGCATGAGGATTAAATGTCGATTTATGTACTACTCCCTTTGGCAGCTTTATAGTTAATTCAGGAATGATGGGCGGAACAACTTCTGGTGAAGTTGTTGTCGAACTATTGGGTTGATTTGTAGCCTTGTTGTTCGACCACTGTGGATTCCCATAATCTTTGTTCCTTGTCGATATCAAAGCATCATTTTGCTATTTCTAGATGGATAGCATAAGCACTTATGATGTGGAAGCATGATTGATAGAAACCAGATTAGTTTCTGGGTTCGGAAATGGATCAGTCAACACTGCTGAGGTACTTGAAGTCTTTAACAATTTCATAACCTCAGCTCGATGTGGACAATTTCTCGTCCAATGGTCCTCATTACAAATGTAACATGGATCACGAGGTTTCTTTCGCCCAGTAGGGTTCTCAGAAGACTTTTCAGGAGTTGAGTTCTCCTGTTTCTTCTTATTATTTTTCCCTTTCTTCTTGCCCCCTAGTTGCTTTGGATCTTTGCCCTTGTCAGATGACATGGCATTGACCTTCAGGCAAGCAGTTTGTCATTTGCTTTTTTTATTAGAAACTGCAAGGGCTTTACCAGATGGAGCCTTTGCGGTTTGCGTGCTTGAGGTACCGATCACGCCATCACCGGCGTGAGAATCCCTGTTCGATTTAGGAGGGGAAGGAGCAGAAAATTTTGGTCTGGGAGTGTCAAGAATTTTGTCATAGAGTGTGCCAGACTGAGTATAGATCAAGTCTAAATATTGGGCACGAGCAATGACTTTCTCTTCAGTGACAACCCCTCCTTTTGCCACGTCCTCAGTTGTAGATGGTAATAAGGACTTAATAAACCACTCAGCTAAAAGATGATCAGGAATATACGTCTCTACCATTTTTCGATGACGTCGCCACTCATGAATATGATCAGATATGTGAGTGGCTATTGTCTGTTTAAAGTTGGTAAGGAGTTTTGTCCCCGTTTCGTACCTTATGGGTAACTGAAAGTGGGTTAAAGTAGTGGCAAGGGCGTTGAAGTTATCAAACGAAGCTCTAGGCAATTGAATATACCATTTTTCTGCCGGACCAGTTAGCATTCTCTGAAAAAGGTGAAGCCTAATCGAATCATCATTCAAGGTGTTAGATGAGCACCACAAATGAAAAGTCATTACATGATTCGATGGATCTTCACCTGGATTTCCATTGAATTTAGGAATATCGGAGGGAAGTTTATGAGGAATCGCTGGCCACCAAGGGGTGTATGCAATTGGATCATTCGTCAGCCGGTTCAAATCTGGTAATTCTAGAGTTGCTACAAAAGGCAACTGTTGATTCAAGTTAGGTGAAGCATACCCTGGATAAGATGGAATCACCTGAGCATTAGGTCTTTGCATACCAACATAATGTAGCTGATGCTGGTAACTCTAGTAAGGTTGTTTGTAACCATTATAGTGTGGATATTGATAACCGTTTTGAAAATGCGGTTGTCTATTACCTACAAAGCCTTGTTGCTCAGGTCCTTGGTATGTTTGCTGGAATTGCGGTTACTGATATTGTACCAGCCATTGTTGTTAGACCATTTGCTGTTGCCCAATACTGGAAGATTGACCTAGATGCGGGGTGATAATACCCGTTTGAGCTTGAGTCATTCCAGGTATGGAAGCACTAACCTGAGGTTGTGATTAAGCCGTAGAGACAAGAGGCTGTTGTATTTCAACTTGAGAGACTTGAGGTTGACATACAACAGGCAGTGCTTATACTTGCAACATAGTCACAATAGCAGGTGTAGTGGTAATATTTGACACAGGTTGGATTGGTTGCATTGAATATACAACCCTTGGTTGTTGAGGCAGTATTGGTACCCAACTGCTGGATGTAATTCTAGTTCAACCTAAATTTTGTTGTGAACTCTCATATGGTTGTTCCCTAGGAGGGAATAATGAAAAAGCATACTGCCCTCCATATGGCGGCAGTCCAGTGTTCAAAGGATATATCGATCTTTGAAGACTAGTTTGCCCAAATTGATACTGGCATGCATGATCAATTTACCGAGTTTCAACATAAGAGATACCAGATGGGATTCCGGATGAAAAAATAGGAACAGACCATGTCGTCGAGACAGTCCCTGAGTGGACTCCAGCTAATGATTGATAACTAGTTTGGATAGATGGTATACCAGCAAACATTGTAGGAATTGTAGCAGGAAGCTCCGCTATCACTGTATCAGATGATACAATCCTAGATGTTGATGGTTGCTCAGACATGTTTAGTCTATCCAAAAGATTTCCTAGCGATTCGACAGGAACTTGCGATGAAGGATGATTAAAAGAACTAACTTCAGTAGTAGAAGGATAAAAATGAATCCTAGTCCCAAAATGTAATGGGGTACCGGAGGGAAGATCTTCTACTATCTCCTCTATAGTAATCAGTCCAAGTGGAAGAGGTAGACCGTCAGGGTCGTAAAATATTTTTGGAGCCGAAGAAGGTATAGCTTCTGCAGTGATAGATACTAGAGGTGTGACACCTTTTGAATTCTAGGACTCAACTTCCAGATGTTCAGGCAAGTGGAATTCAGTCTCTGGATCAGCTCTAGCTGGAGTTGTTTCAGGTATAGAAGTGTCTACCGTTACACTAGGATCAGTTCTAATGTCCTCTTGTAACTGCGGAACTTTTCCTGTAAAGGCAGTTGTACCAGAAATTATTGGAGTAACTGTAGTCTTTGATGATGTTGAAACACAAGTTTCAAATAAATCAAGTGAATTGGACTCAGTTAAACGAGACCGTTTTGCCCAGAATGACTTCGTTTCTGGAGTCAAAGACAGTTGACTTGCTAGTCTCCGCGAACAACGGGGTTTTGATTGACTTTCTTCCACGATTGCGGATTACTTGATCAACTCAAAATTAAAGGGAAAATGTTGTTATTCCGAATTTAATAAATTTTAATGACGCTTTGACACAATTTTGCTTTTTCAATTTTTAAGAGTCGAGAAAAAGCTAAAGATGACTCTGGTCCCCTTCGATTTTTAATGGGCCTGAAGTGAAAAGTGCTTAGATGGACCTTTTCTTTTAAGGAGTCAAAAAGGAACGAAAGTGACTACTCTGGAAATCTAGACAGAGGGATTACCAAACCAATTGCAAAACTGCAATATACACCTTGGTGATAAATTAAAGAAAAATTACCAAGGACTTATGTACGACAGTAAATCTTCCCGAATGTTGTGTTCAGTGCATTGCGATCAACAGGGCGTCAGACACAGCTTCCTATGGATAAAGGATATAAGCCTATTGTGATCTCCCAATATATACTCGACGGTACGGGGAGCACAAGTCCGTACTAGCACTTGCCATATCAAAAAGGAGGAATCACCCAACCTTCGATGAAAATGATAGTTACTAGATTTTATGACGCCGGAACACGTCTCTAGCCTAGACTTATAAATGTGTTGCTTTAGGTTCCAAAGTGTTGTTAAGTTCATTGAAATTTATTTTAGAGTTGATCTCGCTTAGAAGTTTGCCTTTCAATGGTTCACCGCATGATGTAGATGTAAAATTCTTGAATGCATTCTACAATGATAAACAATCGTTGCTTATTTTTAGCAATGAAAATCCTAGCTACTAAGGAAAGAAGATTACGATTCTTTCAAACAAAGAGCAAAAAGCACACACTAAATGCACTTTTCCTAAATCATCTTTCGCACACAGTCTAAATGCAAATGCAAATGCATGTATTTGTTTTTCGTTCCCCTAATGTGAGGAATTCCAAAAAAAGAGAACTAAGTATAGATCTGAAACATTTCACTCAAAGCGACATTTCAACAATTTCTTTTCAAAATGGAAAGGAAGACTAAATGACACTTTTCAATTTCGAATAGAAAATGCTTTTGACACTTTGAATAACAACAAATCAAATCAAATACAAGACAAAAAGTTCAATCGACTACCTAGAGAAGGAAGACTCAACGACACTTCTCTTTTTAACACAAAAACGACAGTTACGACACTTTTTGTACCAAAATGATAGATCGATTTAATTAACTTTTCGACAAAGGATTGTAAATGATGGACAAATACATAAAAACATTTACTAATCCTTGTCAATGGGGGCTGAACAATGTAATGGAAGCAGGCTTCAACAATGAGATACTGTTCATAAGCAGCAAAAAACAACTAAATAGAGCTGAAAACAAAGACAAAAAACCCCAAATTTCAAGGAGAGAAATAGGATTACTCAGTCATCGTACCTATGCTTCACAGAAATAGGGATGCATCGCACTTGCTACACTCGGGAAGTGCGATGCATACTGGTTCATAGTGACAGACAATGCGATGGGTCAGGGAGCGCAACTGAGATGGGTTTTGGCTCAAATTTTCCGCTGATTTCAGTGAGTTAAGACGAGCTATGATGGTTAGTAAAGAGCAAAGTACAGGGGTATGATATTGAGAGGTGACTGAGCTACCAAAAGGGCATCTAGAATGCTTGTAAGTCAGATGTTCAATTCATAAACTAAACCAGAGAATTAATGAAGCAACATTGATCTACTTTGCAATTGCAGAGCAAAAGTAGCTCGAAGGCTATCTGGCTAACTTCAGGCTCCGTCTATAGTTTATAAAGAAAACAACAACAACAAACAAACAAACTATTCACTTTCCAGTGGAATCGCCATTTTGTTTCCAGGAAAACTATTGTCTTTTTGATCTGCTAGCCCTCTAGGATTAGTAGCTATCCTAGAAACAAACAATCAAAGCAATTTGGGATTTCCTCTATGTATGAAAGATAAGAGAGAGGCAAAGGAACCAACCTGGATCTTCCGCCTGACTCCTTGCTTGAACTCTCTCCCCCTCGAGAGAGCTTGAAACTCCCTTCCTACCTATCCCACTTAGAGAATACCTGTAGAGACAAAGTAACAAAACACCATCAAAGCATCTCGATCTATTATATCATAAGCATTGCAGAATCAAAAATACAATGAGCATACAATGGCATTTACAAATAACAACATTCACAAATACACAATTGTATGGAGGAAAACTCAAAGAACTTTATTAAAATAGAAGGGAGAATTACAACTGATGAGCCCCAAATTTGGTAACATTTTGGGCTCATTTGGCCTAACTACCTTTGCTCAATCCTTCATTTTTCATAACTTATGCATCATTTTTTAGTATGTTTATGTCATTTGTACGAATAAGGGCAGTCACTATTCCTAGGTGGCTAACACGTGCTCATTTCAGGTTTTTTGACACATGATTGGAACAAAACCGAGCAGATAAGGGCCAGGAGACAGCCAAGATGGGGTTGAGGATTCGTAGGAGGGTTGTCCATAGCATTAAATGGCCTTCCTCGGGATCTTCACCCCCAACTCCGAGCTCCAACAGCCACCACAACCGGATCTAGAAGGCAGCCAAACGGATTTTGAGGAAGCAGCTGTTCACTCCTAGTTTGGTCAGCCAAGTCCCACTGATTTAGGAGGCCAGCTTGGGGCCTCGTGATGTATAAATGACAAGGCTTTAGCCTTCGAAAAGGACTTTTGAAACATTGTTGCACATTCTGCACTACGAGCTGCTAGCTCTGTTTTTGCTCTTTTGTAGCCATTATTGGCATACTTTTTGACTTATGATTATTATTTCTTAATGGGAAGCAGTCAGATTTGATCTCAGTTCTGAGTTTTTAAAAGGAGCCATAGCTCTCGGGGTTGGGCCCAACCTGAGAGCCTAAGGCCTCCTTCTTTTGTATTGTTATCTTTTCTTTCAGCATTATGGTTTTCTTTACATGCATTTGAAACGCAGTTTGTTGAGTTAGATTTCGTAGTGTGGTTAAGTAGGTCATTGTTAGAAGATAAAGTTGCTCCATATGTTTAGAATAGAGTAAAGAGATTAGACTTGATAAAAGTTCCAGAAAAGGGTTGACTGTACTCTCATTTTCACCTCTTTCTAGGGGCTGGAATTGCAGACAGTGTTACCCACCAAAAACATTGGTTTACGTACTCATGCAATCTTTGGTGCAATATTTTCGTTTGTAATAGTTGTCCATGCGCTCAGACCTCTTGGAATGTTTCTTTGCTTCAGTACCATACATGATTCTCTTTGGAAATAACGTTGCTGTTCATTGGTTTCATTAGACAGTTAGAATAAGTTAGTAATATTTTGGTTATGTGCAGGACGTGGATGATTTGGTTCAGTTTACACTGTGCAGTGCTACTCCCTCACTCTCTCGTCCTTCTAAGCCTCGTCCAGGCCAACTGCTCATCTCCCAATTAGACCCCTTGTCTCTCAACTACTCTTCTGCCCACGTTATCCTACCTTCTCGGCCTTCCATTCCCTCTACCCTCCTTCAGACAAACTAGCTTTGCACACCCCCTCATCATCTCATCTCTCTGTCACTAAGTCATTACAAGCCCCTCTCCTACCTCCCTATCCATCCATGCAGCCTCTTCCACTCACCCATCATCCAAAATCCAATTGTAGAACATCCTGTAGGAATTACTGAACATCCTGTAGAAATTCTGAAACATCCTGTAGAACCCCTGCAGACTTCCTGTAGAAGCTCATAAACTCGGTTTTTGGCAGCCAAACTTTGTGAAAATCTTTGGAAGGGTGTTAGGACCCCCTTAGACCCTCTCTGAACCTTCTCAACCTTTTCCAAGCCCTTCTCCTCCTTGATCCACCTCTGCACAGTAAAAATCTAGTTAAAAGCACATGCATGATAATTCTAATAACTGAAACAAAAATACAAACAATGTTTTCTTCAGATAGAGGTAGTCTAGACACATGCATTTTACCTTCATAGAAGTAATGGCATCTCTTCCAGTAGTTTGCATTCCCATCTTTGCATCAGTAAGACTAGCTGGTAGAATTAGGGTTTGCTAGGGTTTGCGTTTCTTGTTGGCTTTCAGTTCCTTTCTGCAAGTAGATCAGCTTCCTTTGAGTTAGCTTTCATCCATCAGTTAAAAAGCTTCTTCTAAGAGCTCATAGAAGTTGGCTTGAGCCCCTAGCGGACTTGTGCCAGCTGACCAAGTGACAGCTGCGGCAAGAGCTAGTACTTGTGCATACAACACCGTAGCTTCCAAGTTTGTTACGAACTACTGGGTTGATAAGATTAAAGAAGGAAGCTCCAAGAGTTGTAGCATTATTGCTACAATACTGGAGCCCACCAACAACCCAGCTGTCTGATCCAGCATCATCCTCCCAGCATCAAAGCCCTCTTCACCTCATGAAAAGCAAGATCACCCAACAATACAATGTTCCTTCTCAAAGACAAACTATCAGCACTTCCTTACAAATTACAAAATTCCAGCCTCTAGATCTCTCAGATGAGGGATCCATTTATAGATGTCTGCAAGGGTGTGAGTCATCTCTGGGTTTTTGATTAGTGTCATTCCACTTGTTGTTCTTGGTTCCACTTGGAGATTTCTTGGATCTCTTACTCATCCCTGGGCGAATTTAGAGAGACAAGTGTCATAGGAGAAGTTTCTAGAAGATTCCATGAGCATCCACTTAGCAAACTGTCTTAGACAGTTGTCCATTCTTGCTCATCACACCCCACAGAAGGCCTCTTCTGTATGCATCGCACCTGGCTAGTGTAGGAGTCAGTATGCATCGCAACCTGACAGTGGAGTAGTCAATATGGTCCAGTTTTGGCCAGTTTTGAGTGGTTTTTCAGGTGGAACTTCTGGGGAATGATGTAATTAGTTGACCATGATCCTTTAGGGTATGAAACAACACTTTTAGGGTTAAAGAGCTGTTGGTTTATCGACATATAATATTGGAGTTGCAATGCCCAAATATGTCTATAACAATAGCATGGGCAACTTCTAATATAGATCTGTTCTTCCTTTCAGCTAGACCATTATGTTCAAGAGTATATGGCACAATTGTTTCTTTCTTGCAAAATGCTATGAATTCTTTTGACATGTATTCCCCTCCATTGTCAGATCTGAAGACTTTGATTTTCTTTCCTGATTGATTTTCGATCAAGGCTTTGAATTCCTTGAATATTTCAAAGGCTTCATCCTTGTGCTTAAGATAGTATATCCATGTATTTCTTGAGAATTCGTCAATAAAGGTGATGTAGTAGAGATGATCACCAACAAAATGCATAGGAATCAGACCAAATATATCGGAATGAATGAGATGGAGGATGTCATTTGTCTTGTTCTCACTAGAGGGAAATGGTCCCCTTATTTTCTTTCCACTCACATAGCCTGGACAAACTCCATCATGATGAGATTGAACATCGGGAATACCTGAGACCAATTTCTTCAACTTTGGAAGTGCATCATAGTGTATATGAGCTAGTCAACGGTGCCATAACTCACTCAGATGATTGGTATTATGAACCAATGCTAGAAGATGTCCTCCAATAACTCTATAGAGTGCTTCAAATCTCGATCCTAATGTGAATGCATATCTCATAGGTGAATCAATAGGCCAAGTCAAAACTTTACCTTTGATGAAGGCAACCCTCATCCCTTTATCTTCCAATGCGGATATAGATACCAGATTCTTCATTAATCCAGGTACATACATAACATCATGCAGCATAACTGATTCCCCATAATTCAATTGAAATTTGACGGACCCAAAGCCTTTCATGGGATGAGTGGAGTTGTCTCCAAGAATGATCTTCAACTTAGTCTCCCTCTCTACCAGATTAGAGAGGACTTCCTTGTATCCAGAGAAATGATGAGTGGCCCCACTATCAACCAACCAACTATCCCACGAATTTGGTGGAGAAGAACTAGTAAGAGCAGAAATAAGAATGTATTCAGATTTATTTACAACATTACTTTCATACCTAGGAGCCCTTGACTTATTTTGAGGAGGATTATTTTCTTCATGGTCACTTGAGGAGTCTCTTCTTCTTCTTTCATATCTTCTATCATGGTTCTTTCTTTAATTGTATTTTCTTCTTTTGTTATTTTAGTTGCCTCTAGTGTTGTAACATGGTCTTTTTCTCCTCTTGGGATAGTCACAAGCATAATGACTTGTCTTGTGGCAATTAAAGCATTCAATATGAGATAACGATTTGTCATTCCTTCCTTTTGTATTTTGAGAAGGAGGCTTCCTTGATGGACCTCCCTTTTCCTTCTTCCTTTTGTCATGAGTGATATATGCAGTGGGCTCTTCCTCCTCATGATTTTGAATCCTTCGTCTTGCTATCATCCTTGATTCTTCTTGAGTGATCTTCCCAAGAATTTCATCAAATGTCGGAAGGAAATTGCTAGTGCTAATTGTAGTAATGAAGGTTTCCGAAATAGGAGGGAGACATCTAAGAGTCACAACTACTAACTCCCTGTCATGTACATTTTCTCCAACTCTCTGCAATTGATCTCTAAGGTGATAAATCCTCATAATGTAGGTTTGAACAAATTCTCCTTTATTCATCTTAGTTTCCTTGAGTTGATCTTTCAAGGTGATGATCTCATTCAAGTTGTTGATTTCATACATGCCGACTATCTTGTCATACATATCTTTAGAGTTTCTTAAATTCCCAACAAATGCAAGTAAATGATCTTGTAAACCACAAGCAATAATTTTCTTTGCTTTGGACTCGCATTTATTATACCTATTCTTGAGGGAAGCGGAAACATTTTCTGGAGGCCTGGGCATCCTTCCTTGGATGTATTCCAGCACATCATTGTTGTCAACTATGATCTCCAATCTGACTTTCCATGCAACAAAGTTTGATGCATCACCCAACTTTTCATGCTCCTTGAAGGTAGAGGATGACATCTTGACCTTGACTAGGCAATCTGCTTTCTAAAAGTGAGGGCTTCAATGCTTGTCTTCTTTTGGGCTTGTCCTTCACCTTAGCTCTAAAACCATGTTAAATTTTCTGATTGTTCTATGCTGTATCAATTACTTTAGCCCAATTTACTTTTTCATTAACAATGCATCCAATTATTAAAAGTATAATCAATCATAAACGTAAATGAAGAAAGAAAAATATATGCAGTGAAAAATAAGACAACAGCGCAACCATAAGAGACAACAAATTGGTCTAAGACCAGGGAAAAACACCACAAGGGGGAAATATTTTTCTTTAATAGATCGTCATAAGGAGATTTCAACAAAGAGTACAATGAACTCAATACATATGTTTGCAGTGGATACCAATAAATTAGATCTACAAATCTATAGATATGTACGACAGTAGATGGAAACCTAGATCCACCAGATCACTGAAGTCAACTGAAGGCAAGATGTCAAACTCGAGATCTGAACCCTGGATGCTCTCATCAAAATTGTCTATGTGCATTCGAAAGTCCCGAGATGCTCTCTCGAACACTGTGTGAGGGTGTCTGCAACTGCGCGGACACTCTCAAGAAGACTCTATGTGTGCGTCCAGGGTAAAACACACCAAAAGTGCTTGGATGCTCCCTTACAGTTGTTGTGTGTGCATCCAGGATGACCTGGATGCTCTCTGGACCACTCTGTGCAAGCGTATGAGGATTAATGCAACCAGATCTGACTTCGGACCCCTGGACGCTCTCATAAGTTTGTTTGCCAGCGTCTAGGGATCTTTGGATGCTATCTTATCCACTATGTGCTAGCGTTCAGGGGCTAAAATGACCTGTTATGTGCCAGCGTTCAGAACCTAGAAAACCCTAACTCAGAGCGAAACTCACGCTTGTGATTTCGGACCCTTGTGCAAACTCCTTCTGTCGAACCCGTGTGAACCAAGACAAAATAGGAATAGAAACTGGCTTGATCAATGTGATGAAATGAACTTCAGGTCACTTCTATTTATAGGCTTTCTTAAGGGTTCACTTGGGGTTAAGGTTCACCCAAGTAGTTAGACATGTGGTTAGGGCTGACTCATTCCATAATGTATGTATGAATAAAATAATTCAAAACTTAAATTTCGCTTCACAAAATTGGGTGATCTTTAGGTTGATTTTTTTTCCTCTCAAAAAGAGGAATTTAATGCAAGCACCATCGCAATCATCTGAGCTATCCAATGTGGAATTTGATCCTATTTGCAAAAATTAACACTTCATAACTTCTCGAGGCTCCAAGGGATGAGAGCATGTTGTGTAATATATAGCAGTGGATACCCCCTTAAGGTGGGGAAATTCATCACCCACCAAGGGTTGGGTCAGTCATGGGTTCCTCAATGATGGAGGGGGCTCATCTAGGGCCGATAGGAATCAGGGTGATGTCCATGGATAAGGGGTAGAGCTCATTTTTGGATTTTTCCCATGTGATAAATGTGTATATCTCGACCATCTTTTGCATTTTGTGGTACATTTCCTATTAAGAGTGCCCAAATTATGCTTTTTCTTTTCTTTTTGGTTGCATCAACCTCTAGGAAATCATTCCAAGCCCAACTCAACGTGTGGGCAAGGGTAGGGGGAGGCTAACCCGATGTGGACCGAATGGACATATGTGGACCTAGATTGGAAAAGAGATGAATGGAGCTAAAATGAGTGGAAGGGGGCGATGCATATGCTGTTGGGAAGCAAGTCAATGCAACCAAAATTAGGATTTCCCATGTAGTGCTAACCCTAAAGCTAATGGCTAGTAAAGGAGATCCCACGGGACTAGGGTACAAGGTTAACCACGAAATTGGGTAGTGGAGACAAGAGTACAAACCTAGACCACTCTTTCCACCAAATCCCCCCACCAATCCATGCTCAAAAGTGCCCATGACTACTAAGGACAATTACTCAACTTTACCAATGAAAAGCCATATCTTTGGGGTTTGGAGGCCTACCTTCAAAGATATAATCATAACAGATGGGCGAGGGACCACTTGGCTAGATCAGGCGGTGGAGATAATGGCACATCGAGCTATCTGGTGACTGCAAGGGGTTGCTGGTTGCTGGCTAAGGACCATCTAAGAGAAAAGGTTTCTCCTATATACACTACCCACAGGTGGTGGGTAACATTTGGCTCCAACTAGTACATGACCTCTCAGAGAGGTGCATGAAGCTACTCGAACAAGAGGTAATGAGAACACCAACAATCTCTTGGTATCACATACTTGTTACCTAGACCTATCAAAGAGCAAGCACATGGGGCATCATGTTTTTTGTGGTGTCTTATGATCACCCATGCTTAGTGTAGGCCATAAAAATAAACAAGAAATTAAAGTGCAAATTTAATCTAAACGCATCTAATATATCATGAAAATATCATATGATGTTATTTCTAATGATAAAATCAACATGTAATGCATCCTACTCTAACATGCATGTTACATCACCGAAATACTAAGTGTAATCTTAGACCTAGTGCAACCAACACATCATCCAGTCAACATGAAAGCAATTGTCATTCTGCTTACTCAAGAAACAAATCCAAAGGCAAGGGTAGGAATGCTAATGTGGAAGGTCATAAGGGTGGGAGGCGGGAAAATGAAATGACCATGCATAGAGCACGACGGGGTGTTGAAAATGTAGCAAGGAATTTCAATTTTGATTTTGCCTTAATCAAATTGAGGAAATTCGAAATTCCACATTAACAGAAAACTTGGAGGAGTTAACTGAGGTGACATGGCTCTTGTCACTCAATTAAGAACACTCAATTCGAGTTAATGAGTTGAAGTTCAGTTTGCTTGATTTGATTCCTAAAAAATATGATTCTAGCTCAGTTAATTCAAGTTAGGGGCATGAAGTTCAGTGGTAGCAATTTAATTCAGTTAAATTGATTTATGGCCAGTTAAACCAGTTCTAACTATTGGAAGAACTAGTGGAAGGTCAAGTTGTGGAAGTGTGACTTCAACCACACTTAGTGATCATCTAGATAACTAATCAATCAACCTAATTTAGCTCATGCATGCAGAGAATTCGAGTTACCCAATTGAGATGGAGATTCCAAGGTAGTGTACTATTAGTTGTAGATTATTCCCATGTGTACAGGTGGTGCATGCAGTCAAAGGAAGGACCTAAAGGATTGCACAATCCAGATAAGGGAATTTCCTAGTTAATAGGGGCCTAATTCCTCAAGGAACAAAGCAAGGAAATATGAGCTTTGAGGGATTGAAAATTGGAAAAGTGTTGGCCAGAGTCAGTTAGTCAGGCAGAGGGATAGACTATACACTTGTAGGGTGTGCTCAGGCTTGAGAAAGCATATGTATTTCACCTTTATTATTTAACTAATGCAATACAGATAGGAAGAGGTTTTGAGCAGTTTCTTTTCGATAGATAAATATTTGTGCATGTGTGTTGTTTCCTTTTGCATGTCTATGATTCGTGTTCTAGATGGTGAATTAACTTCTGCAGATCAATCGAGTAGCTTCGAGTCTTGTGATTTAGTAAATTTCATGAGTAATTTCAAATCTACACATTAATTTCTACACAGGGGAGGAGGGAGCCAAGGTATGCAATCTATTCCATGAGGTCCTTTCTTCCAACCAAAATATAGAGATATTAACAATTAAGCTTATGAAATTCCGATGGATAACAACCTTAGGAATATCATCCCCATTATGGTCCCCATCATTAATATCATGTTTTATGACCACCAAATGGTCATGACTAGGAGAAAAGGGAGACCGGTGACAAGGGGAGACACAACAAACAAGTTGCTCATGACAATCATTTTCACAATCTTAAGGGTATGAGGGGGAAGGGGGGATACATCTAATGGATAGTTCTTCCTTAGCATCATACCTAGGAGAGGAAAAGGGATCATCAATAATTATGATAATTTGAGAATGGCCAAGGCGAGGGCTCATGGAACTATTCTATTTGGATGTCGACGAAGGCCATGGAAAACAAAGCCTTCATCATCAGTGTCATAAATGGGGCCTGCCATTTCCAATGAACCTTCTCCATGTGTGCGAAAACCATGATCCTCCCTTTTAATAGTGTGAGTAGGAATATCATCATGAGTAATGTCCTAGAGAAAAGGAGAATCAATTTGAACCTCATTTTCAGTGTTAGTATCATAAATAGGGTCGTAGTCAAAATGATGGTTTCCCACATCCCACTTTCCCTCATTAATGCACAATAAAGTGGAAATTTCATCATCATAGGGAGCTACAATATTCATGCCTTCAAATTCCCTTTCCTAAATGAAAGTCCCCACTTCATCATGTTGATCCTTATGGACTTTAATGGGACTCTCATTTATGTGATGCACATTCTCAATCATTAAATTTGCATCCTAAAGCCCTCTACAGTCTTATGATATTCTTTAGATGAGTTCCATTCTTCCATATATCCTTCCACATTCAAATTGTCTTCAAGGTCACCTTTATCATCCAATTTCGATTGATTACAATATTTTTCATTGATAAGGTCAACCAAAATTGCAAAAGCACAGGTTTGGGTAGCAAATTCAAAGATACGACTAGGATCCTTCTCATAGGCACACATTATTATGTGGAATTGTTTTTGTGTTCTCCCATGAAACATGAGCATGCATTATTTATCCATATTTTCCAACAAATCTTCATAAAACTCAACATATTTGTTTGCATTCTTTTGTAGTTCTTGAAGATCTTGATCATTGAGTTCTGCAAATGGAGAGCTAAGGGTAATTTATCTTTGACCATAATCCATTTTTGATGGTTTTTCATATTAGGATCAAAATGGAGTTGATAGGGTGAATTAAAATGCCTTGATAGATGCTCGCTTCACCCTATGAGAATTAACTTTGAATTTCAATGAAGAACTAGGGATTCGTTCTTCCAATGGATTCACCAAGAATGATCGTCGAGGATGTTGTAAGGGAAATAAGGCACATGTCTCATGTCCCAAAATGTTACCATACAAACGCGCAAGGGTCCTAGGAGGGGATCCTATAGAGAACCTACTAGGTCAAGGGGAAACACTGGAGCGGTAACCCACTGTCACCTCAGCTAAAGCTCCCTGCTCTTTATGGAATTTCACTAATGGGAGGAGTACCGGTATGAGAGGAATCACAAGAAGAGATGGATCAATGATAAGACATGGGGTGTGTTGGGTTAATTTATTAACATAAATTAACACAAGTATTTAATTATCAATCCGGGTTTGTAAAACTTGGAGGCAAATCCACAGTATATGGACATCAGATATAATCAAGTTTAGAAGATAAAATTTGAAGATTTAAAGAAGTACATATTACAAATATAAACTTATTTTAACAATTTCTAATTCATTTATGTAATATATAAGGGAAGAGGCTCCTAACTTAGGAGAACCAGGCTGTCGTTCCCTACAATACTGCTTTCATGAAGATAAATCTAAGAGCACTAAATAACAATGGTTTATGATGCAGAATATGTAAAAGAAGAGGCTCCTAACTAAGGAGGTTCAGATTATCCTTCTTCACAATCCTACTATATCATAATCACCATTGCTTCAAACCAGAAATGCAGAAATGACTTCAAATAAGAAATAGAGAATGAAATTCAGTTTTAGTTCAAAATCAAATAGAAGGGGAATTTAAATTAAATGCCTCTGTGTCCCTTCATATGTAGATTAGAATTAAACCAATATTCACTCAGCAATCATCACACATTTAAATACATTTGAAACAAGAACTAATCTATGAAAACTATGAAAATTGAACCAAGAAGTGTACTTAGCTTGGTGTGGGGGCCCTTGTCGTGGCGGAAAAAGTCGTTTGTGCGGACACAACTGACCTCCCTAGGAGTCTAAACTCTCTAGCGACAAACAAGACAAAATGGAGTGATCTTTCTCTAAATATACCTTTTAAAACATGAAAACTACAAGTGTTTAGGCTTACCTTATTCCAAAACGCGGTTGTTGTAGTCCGTCCTTGCCGATCCGGATGAGCTCCTCCTTCAAGTCAATTCCTGCAACCACAAACAATCAAACAATTACCAAGCACTTGCATTTCATATAATAAAACATATATTCAACATGCAGACCAAGGAACACATGAAATAACTCATTAACACAAGCTATTGAGAAAAATAAACCAGTTTGTATTAATAACGAAACAAAGAAACTCTTACAACCTGGCCTTGGTGTTGTGCAAGTTCCTCCCAGGGTCCATCAAGGGTTTTCCTCTACTTTGACAAAGCTCACCCACTTCCAAGTAGAATCAAGCAAAGACAATCTCTCCTCACAAGGTTCTAAATGGGAGTCCTAATTCCTGCAGCATTTACCCAAAGAAAATGTATAGTTCCAACCTCTCCTCCCTCTAGCTCAATGTCTTTATTTATAGTGCTGTAAAGAGGTTATTCAGGTCCACCATCAATGGGATAATCCCCCTCTTTGGGTGGGATAGCTCCCTTATTGATGGGATAAGTTCCCCCTTAATAGAGATACATGAACCAACTGGAGGCGCATCCAATTCATCAAACTGACCTCTAGAAAGTTCTAGAAGTAACCACAAGTAACTTTTTTAAGATGAAACTTGCGCATTTTGCCTTTTACAGAAGGACGCACCTGTCCCTTAACATACAGAGCGTCCAAGGACGCACCTTTTGTGAACATTGTGAGCGTCCCCGCAGGTAAGGCTAGAGAGGACCTGCGACCCCAGAGATAAACATATTTTTGACAAGACTTTCTCTCTTCTTTGAGTTTGAGATGGATAGCAGAGGCATAAGACTTGCCTAAGAGGGTAGCATGACTGTTGATTTGAGCCATACTAACTGTAAGTGGTCATGGTGACATTTTTTAGTGTAACAGATTGCCCCCTAAAGTGCGAAGCCTGGAATAGATTTAGGGTTTTGTAATTCTAGGAGGGGTGAAGCGCTTTATCATTTCAAGGATTGTCTTGTGGATGGCCTGGTTGGAACCTGCAATTTTCAACACAAAATACATGTATAAGATTATATCATCACTGAGGTAGGCATTCCCATACTCAGATTCAAAACTTTAACTAATGGACTAACTATTCTGATACAGGAATGATCTTGCAGTACATCATTTTTATAGACTTTTGTAGACACAGTATGGATGCAGCCATCTGTTTATGATTAGTCTACATAGATAATGAATACAAAACTCCTCGCAGCCTGGATGATAGAAACTAGATCCAGGGTCTTCACTTCTACTTCCCGAATTGGTACGATTCTAGCCATGTGATTAAATGATTCGATGTCGAACATGTTAGAAACCACTTGATTACCAGTCGAGGATGCAAACTGTTAACAAGCGTGAGAGAAACCACCAGTAATGTCAATGGTTCTCAAAGTACCAAGCACAACCCGTGAAATGTGAATAGATGTTTTGATGTCGAACACTTCACGGAATCCTTTGATCGAAAGTCAATGATGTAAACTGACGTCAAAGGCGAGAAACCTGCCATTGATGCATGCAGACTTCAAGGTGCTGTCGATTCCTAAGTCATCTTTCTAGATAATGTGCCGATGTCGATAGAAAGCGACCCGTTGCAGGCAAGCCCGCAACACGAAATCATTGTTCAAGTTGAAGAAATGTTGCTGTAAGGACTGACTCAGGGATGGTCAAATGGATGACAAGTATTTTGCAGATGAAAGTTTTTTGCTTGCAGACCTCTTGAACACATAACGACACGACAGATGGCTTGGTGACGAATAACTCAAAGTTAATCCCCGGAACCCGGTAAAAGACTTTCAAAGTGGTTGGTCAACTGTGAGGTAAAAGATTTCCCAACCCAGGTGAATGAAAAGTGTCGTGTTCAAGAGTGGTAATAAAGTTTCTTTTGAGACAAAAGGTAACAAACAGGTTCATTCTTCTCTCTTTTCCCCCACCATTTCTGGCAAGTACCTCTTTATTTTTAACAAGCTTGAGGAGGATAACATATGCTTGATTATAAGCTCATCCTTCGGACGAGTCCAACCTAGTTTAAATTCGAACCCTAGGAAGGAGTGGTTCGTTCCTGTTTGTAATTGAACAGGTCCTTTACTGTAAAAGTTTAACGAGTCCAGTATAGGAGAAACTCGGCGTTTTTCATTTTTAGAGAGTCTGAAAAAACAAAAGGAGACTCCACGTTGAACTTTTTCGTATATTTGTGTCCCTCAAGCCCGAAAAAGTATAAAATAATACCTGGGGGAACCGCTTGATCTTGCGACCAAGGAGTACTTTCATAATAGTGTCGTCGACCTGAAAAGTAAAAAGCGATCAAGGACACGTCGTTTTATTTCCTTATCGAGTTTGAAACGACAAAAACCCGGCAATCTTTTCCTGATTTTACGGTCAGAAAAGAGCTAAAAGGGGACCGTCTTTTAATTCCGTTTTAACGAGTGTAAAAGAAACGCTCGGCAATCTTTTCATGTTTTAGGAGTCAGAAAAGGGCTTAAAAGATGACTCTGATATTTTTATTTGTGAAAAATGACAATTTCCCTCGAAATCCCTTTGTCCTGCACAAAAGCAACACATTACTCATACCTGTTTAAAATAGGCAAAAATACATCGAAAAACATCTTTTCATGGTAAAAAATGAACTAATTCATCCAAAAAACCTATAAAAAGACCTTTTACCATGTCATTTTTACCGTTTCACTGTTGAGGTTGAAAAAGGAGCTTTTGGCAAGAAACTTCCCGTGGTTGCTGCGGAAAATCCGACCGTCGGAATCGAACGCCGTCTTATCCAGGTATTTTACACATCCTACTCTGCATTTCTATCCGTTTAGAATCAATTTTTAGGTCTTAGTTTCATTTTTTAGGGGGGTTTTGGTTTTGGAATGCGCCTCTCGGCGGACGCGAGTGCCCTTCGGGTGACCTGCGTCCCCCGACTTTTCTCATACGGGAAAATGGTCGGAAGACGCGGCCCGCCTTTAGGCCAGCCGCGTCCGGGCGCCCTGTGCTACAAAGCCGGGGTGCGTCTTCCGAGAAGTGCGCATTTCAAAACCCCAACTCCCTCAAAAAACTACCAAAAATCCTCAAATCAATTTCTAATTGCTATTTTTGATATGCAGGGCATTAATCATGTTAGACTGGAGAGAAAGAGAGCATGTAGAGGAAGATGAAGCTGCAATAAATCATCAACCTTCCCTGGATGCCCTAAGAGCATGCGGATTATACAAATATTGGACCATACCGGGCATGAGGGGCCAGGTAAGATTCTTGGAATGGCTGGTTGAGCGATGGAACGTTCAAGAACAATGCTTTTACATAGGAGGGCACCAGCTTGAGATAGAGCCCTCGGATGTATACTTTCTCACTGGCTTGCCAAACAGAGGCGAGCAACTCAATCTTGCGGGGACTAGGCCGGGTGGCCAACCCCTTGATAGTCTCCGCGAGGATTGGTGCACACGTGGGGCTCACCATTCAAAAGGCATAGAGATAAAACACATCACTTTACCGGAACTCAAAGTCATAGCGTTCACGGTTACCAGAATTTGCGGCGCGGCCGCTTTACACATTGCTTCCGGATCCCAAATGCGGATGGCAATTGACTGTTACCAAGGCACCATTTTCAACTGGTGTGAAGCTGTGTCGGCTCATATGAAGAGCCAACTGACCAAGGCAAAGAACGGACGACTAAAGACTTTTGGATATGGGCCTCTAGTCGTGAGCTTTGCCTTGGAGAGAGTTCCAATGTTGATCCCTCAGCAACTCACTGTTGATATCTTGGGTCCTCGGGAGCCAAAGCTGATACGATGGGTTGCGGCGATGGCCCGGCATCCTGACGAGGGTGCGGCAGTGGTTCGATTCTCAGATAGTTACTTTCACTGGTTAGAGGACCAGGTTTTTTCGATACAGGACTTTCCGTATGCCGGAATGGATTTCAGAGGTGATCCGGACATGGTTCTTCCACAGGGAGAACAATGGGATGACAGAGGTACTTTTATTTTCACAAGTTCTCTAATTATGTATTTTTTTTTAATTTTTCATATATATCGTCTCAAAACTAATAGTAAAACTTTTCAAAATGCAGATGTTGGTCCACAGCGTCCAGCCAACCTCCGGCCTTTTGATAGACTACATCCAGCTGCACCGGTACCGGCCCCACAGGACGCGGCTGCAGACGTACTAGCTGAGTTGGAGCATGATCTAGAGCGTCTCACGGCGGACATACCTGAGACTACTATGGACGATATTCCTATCAGGCTCCAGCGTTTTGTAGTCGCGGTCCCTCGACCGTTTAGGAGATTTTTGCGTAAGGTAGCCCGCGCAGTGGTGTTATACAGAGAGCACCACCAGTGATTGACTAGTCACTTTTGTAGTCACATGTGACATTTTGACTTTTTGTACTATCATTTTGCCGATCATAAGGTGTTTTTAACCTATGATCGAAGACGATGTATATATTTTTTGACACACTTCTATCTATATATATCACTATTACCGGCTTATCTTGTTTAACATATGTGATGAAATGTTTTTAAATTTACTTGCATGATTATCGTAAATGTCTGTCCAACATTCGAGAAGCAATTGCATCTGCTAATGTATTCAAAGACCTTGGAATATGTTGATATTCAATGTAATCAAATTCACGTTCCAAGAGACGCACTCTCAAAAACAACCTTAATAACACAGGATTCCTAATGGCATAAACTCTATTAAGCTGTAATACAACAAGTTCAGAATCTAACCTCACTGTCAAACGTCGAATTCCAAATGAAATAGATTCGGATAATAATTCAATCACTGCACTGTATTCTGCAATGTTGTTCGTTGTTTGACCGAGGCTTACCCCATGCATAGAAACTAACTCGTCAGAGGGCGAATAGATAACCCAAGCTGCGGAAGAGATGTTCCGTGTACTACGACAAGCACCATCAGCAAATCCAATATATGTTTGGAGAGGCGTCGACATCTGCAATATCAAGAGTAAAACCAAGATAAGCCAGAATAACGACGAAAAACCACACTCTCTAAGCTAAGCACACTGACTAAACTAACACACTTGCTAGCTAGAAAGAAAATCTAACCTATCTAAAAATTTCTCCATTCCCATCATTTAAGCATAATACCTCTTTAAGTAAAGTCCATTTCTGGGTTTACCCAAAGAGTCCCCATCAAAGTCAACTAGCTCATAAGCCCCTTTTGCTAGCTTTCGCTTTACAATGTAGGGCCCATGCCACATGGGAACGAATTTTCCGGCACCTAGCTTATCGTTAGCTTGATCATATAATAGTACTAGGTCTCCTTCCGAAAAACTTCGAGGGGTTACATTTCTATCATACTGAGCTTTCATTCGTTTCGCGTGAGTCTCGATTGCCAATGTAGCGTCACGTCGAGTCTCATCTAATTTAGCCAAGTACAATAAACGTGTCTCCTCTTCGGAAGTAGCTGGAAGTAATTCGACAGCCATTTGAAGTGATGGGATTTCGCATTCAATGGGTAACACAGCTTCTAAGCCATAAACTAGCTGGAAAGGAGTGAACCCTGTTGAATTTTTCACTGAGGTTCGGTATGCCCATAGCGCTGAAAATAACATGTTATGCCAATTCGACCGATGAACACCAATGGTTCGTCGGATCATGGTAACTAGAACTTTGTTGATAGACTCAACCAAACCGTTGGCTTGCGGATAATAAGGAGTAGAGCTATCGTGGCGCAAACCAAGCTGGCTTGTAAGCTCAGTCATCATGACATTTCGAAAATGGCTCCCATGGTCAGTAATGATTGCTTGTGGGACACCAAACCTAGTTATGATATGATTGAATACGAAAACTGCAGCTGTTTTGCCGCTTGCGTCGAATGTAGGCATCGCCTCGGCCCACTTAGTAAAATAATCAACCGCAAGGATGATATACGCATGCCCCCCGGCCGAGTGAGGGTTACAAGTAATAAAGTCGATACCCCATTTGGCGAATGGACCAACGGCAATTATAGGGTGGAGAGGAGCAGGTGGAGCGCGCATCTTGCGATCAAACACTTGACAGTTGTGGCACTTTCTGACTGCAATGATACAATCTTTAAACATAGACGGCCAGAAATAACCAGCGCGCAACACCTTCTGAGCTGTGGCATACCCAGACATATGACCGCCACATGCTCCAGAGTGACAATCATTCAAAACCCTCTCAGCCTCTTCGTGAGTTAAACAACGTCGAAAAACTAAGTCTGCCCCCCGGCGATAAAGTGTATCTCCAATAATTTTGTATGGCTGGGATTGAAACCGAATTTTTCGACGTTCTGCTTTGGAAGCTTCAGGCCGAAAGGTTTGGGTTTGGAGATAAATGATTATATCCCCGTACCACGGATCTACAGTACTGATAAGAAACAAAGATTCGTCCGCAATGGACTCCTCTGCCACAGTCTCTGTGTCAGCACTCGGGAAATCACACATCAATTCCGCAAAAACTAAGGATTTCTTAGACTTGGACTTCTCGAACTCCAAGTCGAACTCTTGCAGGATAACAATCCATTTAGAGTACTTGCCCCCTAGCAGTTGTTTTGTCAAAATATAAATCATAGGGTTGCAATCCGAAATAACTGTAGTTTTGCGGAGAAGAATGTAGTGACGGAAACGCTGGACAGCTTGAACGGCTGCCAGGGCCAATTTCTCCACATGCGAATATTTTAGCTCAGTTGGATTCAAGGTCCTACTAAGATAATATATCACATGCTCCGCTCCGAATTCATCTTCTTGAACTAACACCATTCCAATGGTGGAATGCGAAGCTGCGAGGTATAAGAAGTAGTCTTGGTTGTAGTTGGGAGGATGCAATAACGGTGCATGGGTCAACGCGTGTTTAAGTGCATCAAAAGATTGTTGGGCAATCTCGTCCCAAAAGAATTGTGCGTTCTGTTTCAACAACCGTGTAAAACCTTTAGTGACCTCGGCGTAGTTTGGGATGAATCGGCGTAAAAAGTTCGCTTTCCCTTGCAAACTTTGGAGTTGGCGCAAACTCGAAGGAGGAGGCAATTTGATGATAGCCTCGACTTTCGAGGGATCGACGCGAATGCCGGCTTTTGAAACAACAAATCCCAGCAATCGACCTGTTTCTATACAGAAAACACACTTGTGGGGATTCAACCGAATTCGATAATGCCTACACCTCATAAAGATTGCTCGTAGGTGGACAAGGTGATCAGCTCGATGTAAAGAATGAGCAGGCAAATCATCGAGATAGGGTTGCACAATGTGCTTGATATCATGAAATGCATAAGACATCGCCCGTTGAAAAGTGGCCCCGGCATTCTTAAGTCCAAAAGGTAACTTGCAATAAGCAAATGTCCCCCATGGACAAATGAATGCCGTTTTTGGTTGATCGGCAGGTAGAATATTGATTTGATTATAGCCCGAAAAACCATCCATGAAGGAAAACATTTCACTTCCGGCACAATCATCAATAATTTGATCGATATAAGGCGTAGGATAGTTGTCTTTTGGACAAGCTCGATTTATATCCCTATAGTCGATACAGATTCTTATTGTTCCTTGTTTCTTGTTGACCGGAACAATATTCGATACCCAATCCGTTAACGGGATCGGATAAATGAAACCTGCTTTCAACAGCTTTTCGACTTCTGCTTTAATCGCAGCCGCTTTTCGAGGGTGAATTTGACGCAACCGTTGCCGGACGGGTTTAGCATCCGGGTAGGTCTTTATTTCATGAATAACAATGGCAGGATCAATTCCCGGCATTTCCTCGTAAGACCAGGCAAACACGTCGCGGAATTCTTGGAATAGGGCCTTGTAAGTTTGGATTTCTTCTTCAGTACATGCGGCACCTATATGAATGTTTTCCTCGATTCCGGGCTTCACTGAAATATCAATGGGAATAGTACGAGAAATATTCCCTAAATTCAACTCTGAATCAGAATGTTTCGTTGGATCCTGAGCGTCTTTGACATATTCAGCGGTAAAGATAGATGAAAAATCATTTTCAAATGCATCATCCTTAGGTAAAAACGAAGATCTGTGATGGAGATCTTCCCATGGTAGATCGTCTACACTTAGGATTTCGCGAAGTTGTTCGTCAGATGACACGACTTCGGGAAACGTTATCCGTTCTAAGGGTGAGGTGAAAAGTGACTCTTCACTGACCACATTCATTTGGTCGACTTCGGTTGAATGAAAGTCAGTAAAAGACATGAGAGCTTCATAAGCAATTTCATATGGACTCAAAGGCATAACATCACCGAGTGAGTCTATCTCAGAGTCAGATGGGACAAACCAAGGATCATCATAAATAATGTTTTCTGATGTAATCATATGAATGGTTGCAAATGAAGGATCTGCGTTGAGTGGAGGGAGAGGAAAAGTTCCCAGTAAACCGGAATCCTTAACTAAACCTACACCAACGTCCCTATAAGGGATTGTCGTTTTACCAACATGCTGGATACTCTCTGAAGAGGCTGGGTCGGATGAAAAGTATGTCAGCTGATCAATAGTCACGATCTTACCGTTATGTGGAAACTTAATTACTCTGAAGACCGATGAAACGACCGCTGTCATAGCATATGACCAACTTCGACCCAAAAGAAGGTTGTAGTCTAGAGGGGCATCAACCACTTCCACATCCAGACTAACGGTTTTACCTTCAACCCCTATAGGCAATTCTTGTAGAATACCAAACGGACGGAACCCACGGCCATCAAAGGCCTTAAGGATGGTGGGGGATTGGTTCAACGAAGGAGAACCAAGCGATCTCCAACATTGAATCGACATAATACACGTAGAAGCTCCCTCATCAATCACAGTCCGATGAATAGGCCTGTTTTTGACTATCACTGGAATTTGGAAAGCCATTTGATGGGGGAGACGCGGTGTACTATTTTCTAGATCAAAGATCATTAGGTTCGGGTCCTGAACATCGACAGCTCCGATAGCCGACAAAAGCAATTTCCGTTGTGCTGGGCATGATTGCAGCACTTCGAGTGCCGACATTGCTGAAGGTGAAACAGCTAAGTCCTCAACAATGTTGTAATTCTGGGCTGCTCTCGCATGTGGATTGAAAGCAGACCTTCGAAGTACACCCTTGGCGGGCGGCTTAATCACTAAGTCTGGGTTAGGTTTTTCGATCTGTAGTGGATCGGAACCAGGAGCTGAGGTTGATGGGTTAGAGTGAGAAGATTCTGCTTCCTTGCCATCAACAGGAGCCTTACTACCATAATCTTGCGATCGAGTCGCAATCCTCACATGAGACATCATCAAAATGGGTTCTTCACTGGCATTCGAAGAAGAACCTATCATCTTATTCTCCTGCTCTGGAAATGGATTCTTTAACACAGCAGGAGTGGGAGAACCTTTGACTATTTTTACAACCTCGGCCCGATGAGGGCAATCTCTCGTAAAATGATCCTCTTCACAAATAAGACAAGGATATCGAGGTTTGCGTTTTTCGTCATTGGTTTCCGACTTTTCAGTTTTCTCCTTTGGAGCCTTGTCTGCTTTAGCCTTCTTCTTTCCTTTCTTCTTTCCACCGTTTTTTGATTTGGCCGTAGATGACTCTACAGCGTGAATGTCGGCGGTAAGTTCAGGAGGAGAAGACTCTCCTGTCGGAGAATCAGGCAAAGTGATTATTGGAGTATTGGAGGCCTTGGAAGACTTCTTCTTACTCTTCGTAGTCACGATACCAATCATACCATCAGCGGCATGAGATCCCGAAGGAGCAGCAGCGATTTGATTCGACTTTGGAAGATCCGGAATCTTCTCGTGTAACGTACCCGACTGAGTGTAAACTAAGTCAAGGTATTGTGCCTGAGCAATGACTTGCTCCTCAGTAACTACTCCGGCCTTAGCGACATCTTCAGTAATCTTCGGTAATAATGATTTGACAAACCATTCAGCTAAGATTTGGTCCGGGATAAAAACTTTCACTAATCTCCTTCGACGTCTCCACTCATGAATGTGATCAGAAATATACGTGGACGTCGATTGTTTTAGTGAAGTTAATAACTCCGTGCCGTTATCGTATCTGACCGGCAACTGAAAGTGAGTTAAGAACGAGGTAGCTAACTGGCTAAAGTTGTAAAAAGAGGCCCGTGGTAACTCAATGTACCACTTGGCCGCGAGACCAATGAGTGTACGCTGGAAAAGACGTAAGCGGATGGAATCATCTGAGATAGAATTCGAAGCACACCAGAGGTGGTAAGTCATCACATGATTGGACGGATCCTCTCCAGACTTACCTTCGAACTTGGGTATATCGCTGGGCAACTTATTTGGCATTGGCGGCCAGAACTGAAGATATTGAATTGGATCGTTCGTTAGGCGCGTCAAGTCGGGTAAATCCAAAGTTGCAATAAACGGTAACTGCCGGTTAGGATCTCTAAAACTCTGGGTCACAATACCAGCCCCAGGAGGAGGATATCCAGGATAACTAGGAACAGGAGTCGCATTTGGGATATTATATCCTCCTGGAAAACCAGGATTAACCGGACCGTACTGGGGTTGTTGAGGTTGTTGATAAGTGTACCCAGGATACGGTTGATACTGGTAAACCGGTTGTTGGACAGCTTGCCCAGGTTGGTACTGTCCCTGGTACGGAGGTTGAACAAATTGAGGTTGAGTAGTCACAACCGTACTTATACCAGGCTGACCTACAGGCATCTGGACCGTGGTTTGAATCGTAGATCCAGACAACGGTAAAGATATCTGAGGTGTGGTAACAGGGACAGTAGAAACTGGAGCCGTCGATACTCCAGAAGTAAGTATGGTAGATGTAGCGATAGTTGCAGCAGCCGTTTGAGATGGAGTACTAGGTGCAATTGACGGCTGAGTAACTACCGAAGCTACAGAAGTTTGAACATTTGACTGGACAGGTTGCGGTTGCTGGGTTGGACCAGAAACTACGGGTTGTCTAGCTTGAGGAAGCATCTGTACACTTGGCTGCAACACCTGTTGACCCTGTGAGGGATCCCACACTAACATTCCAGGGTACTGACCCGTAACAGGTTGAGGGTACTGAGATCCATAACCAGATTGAGGGTAGGATTGATAATTGTAAGGTGCAGTTCCCATACTTGGAATATATGACTGACCTTGAGGCGGTTGATAACCTTGACTTGAGTATTGACCTTGAGGTTGATAACCTTGAGGTAAATACTGATACTGGGGTTGACCTTGACCTTGAGGTTGGTACCCTTGAGGTTGATAACTTTGGGGTTGATACCCTTGAGGTTGCCATCCTTGAGGTTGCCATCCTTGAGGTTGATATTGATACTGAGGTTGACCTTGGGGTACATATTGAGGCTGAGGTTGACCTTGAGGTAAGTATTGCACCATAGGTACATACTGACTTTGAGGTTGCCCCCCAGACACGATTTGTGTACCTTGAGGTTGCCCCCCAGGCGTTAACTGCGGTTGCCCCCCAGGCGGTAATTGGCCACCTTGAGGTTGGGAAACGGGAATTGAACCTGACATCATGTAAATGTCTCCTACACCCAATGGTATATTACCACTGTTTCCAGCAAATAACCCATGATCAATGGGTTGAGGAGATGCCCCCGCAAAGGTACCAGAAAGTGACTGATACCCAGTGGGAACAGAAGGACCGCCGTGTAAAAAAGATTCAGGACTTTGTGTAAACACGGACGACTGACCAGACATATTTACAGGAGTATGAATACCTCCAGGTGGAAAAGGAGTACGAGGTGTGGAAAAACCGACTGAGTTGTCTAAAAAATTGGTTAACGCAAGGTACCAAGAAGTACTTCTAGGAGGACTGTAAAAGATGGATTCACGCTCCCTTAGATCAATAGTAAGTTGACCTTCAAGGTGAGAGACACCTATATCTTCTTCTGGAGCAAGTTCTTCTATAGCAATCAAACCAGAAGGTAGATTTTCGGTGATAATTCTTTCTATTCTCGGTGAATCAGGGACACTAGAAGTTGGAGTAACAGGTTCGGAAATTTCAGGTTCTTCGCCTGTTTCACTGGCAGATGAAAAACTACCAGCAAGCTCGGAAACTGTAACAGTTTCGGAATTGTAACCTGTTTCTAAACTTTGGTAATCTGGATGGACTACCAAGGAAGATTCTCCTTCTTCAGGTGAACCTACTCTACTGTCACTAGGAGGAGTTACAAGGACCTTTAACCCTTCTAAATTACCCGGGTCGTCTCGAGGAGGGGATCCCCTAAGTCTACGGGATCTTCTCAACAATTCGGCCACAGAAACAACTTCAGGAGACTGGCCCCGAAGTCTACGGGACTGTCTCGGTAATTCCGCCACAATTAAAGATTTTTAACTACAACACACGAAAACAAAGTAAAAATTTCAAATCAAACCACCTAAAGTCTTCTAAAGAAGCAAACAAATTTGAAGCACACGCCTAAATAATCTAGAGCGTCAAACCACACACAAACAGTAGTCTTCCGGACCAAAAGCGCTAGTTGGTGATTAGGCCCAACCTCGCAGGATTCAGTACAGAAATGGCGGGTGGAACAGTTACCCCGGCAACCTGCTTAATGAATAGACCGGCACAAGTTCCTCCACTTTAACCGTCTCGAAGTGAAGTGAACCCCCCGGAAAATCCAAGTGAGTATAACCGACGTCTGCTCCAGGTACAGTGGGACCTTCCCTCCACCGTCACCTCGGTAGAACCCTAAAGATTATGGTCACTAAAGTTACCAATCACAACAATTACACCTGGGGGAACAGTCTAAACTCCGACAGCACGCAAGGGCAGAGTAACAAGCTCAATCCCCTTACTGGCTCCTTGACAATAATCCAAGGTTTACCGATAAGTGACCCCTGGCTCCTCGACAATGGTTAATCCGAGGTTTACCGTTTGTAATACGTACTGTCTGGCGTCGTTCCCAACGAGGGAGGAATGATCCCCTCACTGGTTCGGACACGAGCTCGTGCTTCTCCTTTAAGAGGAGCTTTCCCAGAGTATAACTGAAACAATTGGATTTAATCTACTCAAGATAAACTATCTGTTTGGTTTTGTAGTCTTGGAGAGTTAAGTACTCACCTACTCCAAGACCCTAGCCTAAGCTATGTTGGTGTTTCAGAGCCCTAGAAAAACAAAAATTACTAGATTGATTTTAATTTAAGCGTTACTTTTAAGGTTGTTTCTTAAGTCAAAAGGTGATGGAAGTGAAACCAGTGGTGTGTTGACTCGACTCGAAACCACTACAAAATGCACCTAGGATGATTTACCCACTACTTTACTTTTTCGATGAATTGCTTAACTAAAAAGTTGAGAGAATGCAATCTTTATAAAAGCAACTTCTTAATTGAAGACAATCAAAGAAACAATTCGTTTGTCTTTTCCAAGTATAAAAAACATGACCGCTCTTTACATACACGAAAAAACTCTTTTTCTCTTTCAAAAACAAAAAGCTACTTGAAACAAGACTTTTAAAGAAGATGTTTTTGTATTTTTCTTTTAATGAAGCAAATAAATCTAATATAACCAAAAACCAATCTTAACAACTATTAAAATCTATGAAAATGCACTCATAAGCAAACTAAAAGGTAAATTTACTCTAAGCAATCTTAACGAGGCCAAAACCAACAATGATTATTCTAAGGTGTTTTACTTGATCACAATCAAATCAAGGACTAGCTTATTGCAGAACCAAAAACTAGTCAAAACAAAACTCCAATCTTTTTGTTCTTTTGTAAAATGGAAATCAACACTTTATAAACAAGTAATTCGAAATTTGACCCAAAACAACTTAAATGGCAAGCTGCTCACACAAGGAGACTTTATGACAGGCCCGACTTCTAAGAAGGCTGACTAACCAGAGAGATCTAAGGCTGGACAACTTTCTACCGTCAAAGTCACTACAGGACCTATTGAAAAATCAAACCCTAGGCCTAAACTTCGTTGAAATCCACTAAAACACTCAAAGCTCACAAAACAAGTTCAGGTGAAAATTCTTGACAGGGTACTAAAGGATCTGGGTAGAAAACACTAAGAAAAATCAAAATCTAAAAGCAATTAAAGCAAAAAATGGAATTTTCCTAAATTTTACAGGAAGACGCAGGCAACCCGTTATAACAGGTGCGGGCCCGCTCTGTGCAAACGGCAACAGCGCGTCCAAAGACGCACTGTGCAGTACTCAGAGGGTGCGTCCTTCTGGAAAAGTTGAGAAAAACCAAATCTAACTAAATCTAAAGCTAAGCCACCCAAATACTAATTCTCACAGTCAAAAACCAGAAAATAAAAGTGATTTTCACAGAGCAAAGTTCACACAAAGGAAAAGACTCTCTCATTAATGGATTCCCCAGTATGGTCGCCAATTTGTCGTGGCGGAAAAAGTCGTTTGTGCGGACACAACTGACCTCCCTAGGAGTCTAAACTCTCTAGCGACAAACAAGACAAAATGGAGTGATCTTTCTCTAAATATACCTTTTAAAACATGAAAACTACAAGTGTTTAGGCTTACCTTATTCCAAAACGCGGTTGTTGTAGTCCGTCCTTGCCGATCCGGATGAGCTCCTCCTTCAAGTCAATTCCTACAACCACAAACAATCAAACAATTACCAAGCACTTGCATTTCATATAATAAAACATATATTCAACATGCAGACCAAGGAACACATGAAATAACTCATTAACACAAGCTATTGAGAAAAATAAACCAGTTTGTATTAATAACGAAACAAAGAAACTCTTACAACCTGGCCTTGGTGTTGTGCAAGTTCCTCCCAGGGTCCATCAAGGGTTTTCCTCTACTTTGACAAAGCTCACCCACTTCCAAGTAGAATCAAGCAAAGACAATCTCTCCTCACAAGGTTCTAAATGGGAGTCCTAATTCCTGCAGCATTTACCCAAAGAAAATGTATAGTTCCAACCTCTCCTCCCTCTGGCTCAATGTCTTTATTTATAGTGCTGTAAAGAGGTTATTCAGGTCCACCATCAATGGGATAATCCCCCTCTTTGGGTGGGATAGCTCCCTTATTGATGGGATAAGTTCCCCCTTAATAGAGATACATGAACCAACTGGAGGCGCATCCAATTCATCAAACTGACCTCTAGAAAGTTCTAGAAGTAACCACAAGTAACTTTTTTAAGATGAAACTTGCGCATTTTGCCTTTTACAGAAGGACGCACCTGTCCCTTAACATACAGAGCGTCCAAGGACGCACCTTTTGTGAACATTGTGAGCATCCCCGCAGGTAAGGCTAGAGAGGACCTGCGACCCCAGAGATAAACATATTTTTGACAAGACTTTCTCTCTTCTTTGAGTTTGAGATGGATAGCAGAGGCATAAGACTTGCCTAAGAGGGTAGCATGACTGTTGATTTGAGCCATACTAACTGTAAGTGGTCATGGTGACATTTTTTAGTGTAACAGCCCTCCATCCTTGCCTTGCACACTTGAGGAAATCTCAGCGACAACAACTTCAGTAAATCAACCAAGCATGAACATTAAATTGAAATGAAACAGGTTCTTCAAATTAGCTTCAAACTCTAAAGTGTCTCAGCATCAAACTATACAAAAGTTACAGAAAAATTACATTAATAAGCCATCAAAGTCTTGGCTTTAAATAGAGGTTTTGTGAAACAAACTAATCTATATTATCTATAACACTCATATCTACTCATATCCACCTATCTAAGTCGAACTCATCAAATTCATCCCAAGATATATGGTCAATCCCATAAAATCTCAAAACTGCCCTATTTCCTAGGGATTTTCTGGTGACTAGTCATGTTTGATTAGCCTTGACCGGGCCTAATAAAGCTTTTTTTGACCAAACCAAGTGGATTTAGCTTAGTCCTAGTTCCCAAGCTTTCCATTCATGCATCCAACTCGAGCCCAAGTGTCCTGCAAACATGTCATCCACATAGCTATTACGGGAATTTCTGATTCAGTCCAAAATTGCACTTGAAACTCAATTTTCATAAAAACTTCTAGAAATTGCAAAATTAAAATTAAACACCTGAATATGCATAAAATACATCAAAATGAGATGGATGTGATGGAAAATGGATGGAAAATATAAAGATTAAGTAAGTCTCCTTAAGCAAAAATAGACCAAAACTGAGGGCCAACATCTCCTTCTTGTTGATCTTCAAGCATGTCCTCATGCTTGCTTCTTCCTTTTGACCTTTTACTTCTCTATGCTGACTGATCTGCTGATGTACCTGTGGATCTGTCCCTTTGAAGATGAAGCTACCTGTAAAAAGGATATCTATGCTTTCATGACATTCTTTACCAATATATCATTCTGGATGAGCAGCTTCAGAGAAGACAACAAATAAAACTTGAATTTTGCAATACATTCTGACACAGGATTCATGTCCCTCTCAAATTAGCAATATCAAAAATTTTACTCAAAGGATCCAATATCCAGTTTCCCTTACATCTCACTAAAAGAAGCGATTTTTTTTTATGTCTAGGCATTCACTTTCAATTTAGCCACTGGTTTACCCACGCAATCTGCAAAATAGGGGTTGAAAGAACCGTAAAATATCCCAAATAGAAATGAATTTGAGAAAACTGCTTGCGTGGAACCTAATTAGGCTCGTTCTGAAGAAAACCCATGTTTTCGTTTTTCAAATTTCATTTTATTTTACTCAGAAAAAGGCAATGAAAAATAGTGGCTTTCAAAAATCGAAATGCCTTTCTGGGGCTGAATAAAATTTCATGATCATGAAATTTAAAATCAATTTCTCTCTTCAAATGCTTCTTCAGTATCCTGCTTACCTCTTTCTGATGCTCTTTAAAATCAATTGAATTGCAAGTTTGTTTAATTTCTGTCTCGCTGCAATAATAAGTCACTGCCTTTTTTTAAATCATTACCCTTTGTAGAAAAGAAACAAACACCTTTGTAAAAAACTGAGCTCTGCTTTGAAATAGAAATATTTTTCTGCTCTCTGTACAATTCATCATGCAAACCAGGATTCCATTAGCATAATTTTCCATTCACTGTTCAGTCTTCAATGATTTGCAAGCCTAATCTTCAGCATATCAATCGACATATGACTCTTCATTGCTCCAATGACCAATATAAAACACTGCATCAACATGTGACAGTTCACTGCCCAATGACCAATATAAACCCCTGCACTGTTTAATTTAATCATGACAGTCAATTTGGCTTTGCGCACTCAAATATAAACTCAATTCTTCAAACATAACTCTGTTTTATTGACCAATTCTTTCATGCAATCACACTGAAACTCGGTTTTTTTATCATACTGTTTGTTCATAAAACCACATGTACAGATGTAGCTTTTAGGCTTGGCGGCTATTACATGCTTTCAAGACTTTCTCAGTCATTATTTTAACACGCAGTCAACCATAATAAACACTCCGTTTGGTGGAGAAACGAGATCTTTCAGTCATGATTTATTTTGATTTTTTTCTATCCTGCGTTAACAAATCACATGTTAACTTGAAGCTACATCATAGTTCATTACTTGTGCAATCAAGCCCACTGTCTATGAAATTAAACTCACTGGGTAAACACTTAATTTTATTAACAAACTCAACGATTTCATGGAGTATACCTGACTACTGTTGAAGTGTCATAATCCCTTGATTCGTGGCCCACGTAGCTACGTTTCATATCATTTCCCACTGTTAAGCGTTGTTTTAGAAAATCGTTGGGTTGAATGGTGGCACAAATGGATGACAAACAGAAGTTGTGTGCTTTCATATCCAGGCGGTCTTGAGAAAAATCCCGAGATTTCCTCATGAACCTCTGTTGCATTTATTAAAGAGAATCAAGCTTTCGATCTTACCTTAGCTTACGAAATATCTCTCTTAGTCTATTCTTCTTGAGCTTACACGTCAACCAGATCTCTTGACTTATCCCTCAGTCATCTCTTATTCTTCTTATCTCTCCAGCTCCTCAACGCTATATTTTTACCTTCACTTCCTTTATCAAAACGTTTTACTTCCCTCAACTGCTGGCCAATGGTATCTACTATTTTCTTGAGCCTCTCAATGGCTGTGATGGCAATAAATTTATGGTTCTGAGCTTCAACAATGGCAGAGCTCTTCTTTGTTGAACACACAGGGTTTATTTCTATTATTTCAAAAATGTTTTAACCGTTTTTTTTTTTTGTTGTCCTCTGACCAGAATGGAACGTGGCTTATTTCTCTGTTTTTTAAAACATTTTGACCATTTCCTTTTGACTGGTATGCCGTGCATGTACCATCGAACTGATAATTGGAACCATTTGTAATTATTTTCACCGTGCTGTTGACACCATTCGGCTTATTGTTTGCATTCATATTTGTTGTTATGACTTTAGCACAAGTTATACTGTTTACAGCCCTGCCAATGCACCATAGCTCTGTTTGCATTCATGCCTTCAATCTCATTAGACTTCGAACCCGGCTGTCAGCGCCATACTATGAAATCATATTATATCCTCCTGCCTAATATCATTTCCGTGTTCGCCACTTTTGTTATGTGCACAAAAATGTTATATTTCATACATTTCCTTTTTGTATTTCCTTTCAAAATGCGCATATAATGTTTAATACATTTCTTTGATGTATTTCCTTTAAAAAAATGCGCATGTTTGATATTTATTGAAATGATAATAACCTTACCCTTTGTCATATTGTCATATACTTGCCATCATATCATATTTCATAACTTTACACCATGCATATATAAATAATAGCATTTCTTCTTATGCGCTTATGATAAGGTTAATCATTTCGATTTGCACTTATTCCATATGTATTGCAATGTATTTCCTTAATTTTAAAATGACCATTTTTAGGTCATGTTTAAAATTGTCTCCATAGGACTAATGTTTGCTTTGTTTGTGCAGGTTCAACTTTTTGCATCCTTTTTAATCCCTTTTGCTTTGAGGAAAACTACTTAGGGTTAGGGTTATGAAATGAATATGGAATATAGAAAATAAATATAGGTAAATGTAGAATGATATGTAGGGTTATGAAATGGAATGAATATGAAATGAATATAGGATTCGGTCTACGATAATGGGTATAGGATGAGGAAAATGCAATGAATATAAAATATGCATTCAGGTATTAACTCAATTTTAACAAAGTCTACAAATTTCTACAAAAATTTAAATTTACAAGAGCAAAATTGTGCACTTACTATTCTTGTACTTCCCTGATAATATTGGATGAATGTTGTTGTTCTTTAACAATATTGGATGAAATTGTCTTGTTCGAATATCGTAGATAGATAGAAACATAGAACTTATTTATGCTTCATGTTCTATGTTCTTCATTGATTCTGGTCCATTGATTGTTGATGTCGTTCAGGTCTCTCTGCAATTGACTCATAATATGGGTAAATGTAGAATGATATTTAGGGTTATGAAATGGAATGAATATGAAATGAATATAGAATTCGGTCTACGATAATGGGTATAGGATGAGGAAAATGCAATGAATATAAAACATGCATTCAGGTATTAACTCAATTTTAACAAAGTCTACAAATTTCTACAAAAATTTAAATTTACAAGAGCAAAATTGTGCATTTACTATTCTTGTACTTCCCTGATAGTATTGGATGAATGCTGCTCTTCTTTAACAATATTGGATGAAATTGTCTTGTTCGAATATCGTAGATAGATAGAAACATAGAGCTTATTTATGCTTCATGTTCTATGTTCTTCATTGATTCTGGTCCATTGATTGTTGATTTCGTTCAGGTCCCTCTGCAATTGACTCATAATAACTGAGGTCCCTTCTGTCATGTACATTTTTATGCAATATATAGATGTTTTTGCTAACATTTTAGGTCCCTCTGCAATTGATTTCAAAAATATTTCAGGTCCCAACTGCCAACAATACAAGTTCCGTCATCAATTCAGCTGCACAACTAAGTTTCTTTTTTCGAACCTTCCCCCCTTGCTAATGGGAAGACTTGTCCTCAAGTATTGTTTATTCTGGAGGATGATTCCTGCAAACTTAAACTGAAGAAATGGTAAAACAAAATAGAGAATTCATATTGGCCAAACAAGTTGGTTTTCCGATATGAATTCGAGTTTGTTTTGTGCCACTTTCGTAGATTTTCACAACCAAACTCCTTTATTATTTTTAACCTTTGTCTATTTTTTTTTTCTTTTATGGATGGAGGTGGGGTGTAATGGAGTAGGGAAGTATGAAAAGCTTATGAAAATAGGTTATATTGAAGTCATGATATAGTAGTAAGTTTGGACTTCAACATGCATGGTCGTGGAGCTTAACATACAATATGGATGATGAATCAAATCATGAACAATATGAATTCAATATGAAAGGCTTCTTATAATCTTATGAAAGGATTTTTTGGATATTGATGTGACACAAAACTTGACTGCTTCTTCTGATGATTAACTTCATGTCTTTTTGCCTTGATTTCGATCATGTTGTAGGGTTTGTTGATGTTGGTGGTCAGCATCTTAGAGCAAGCTTCAAGAGTTTGAGTTTCATTGGATGAACTCAACATCAGGTGAATTTTCACTTTGATTTGACTTGAACATTTGTATTCATATTTTGGAATATGAATTTGACTTTGAAAATTACTTCATCCATGGAGTTCACTCCTTCGTTCTTCCTATGACCTACAAAAACATAGCACTTGCCTGCAATACAACATTAGATGATGGAGGAAGAGAGGTGTACAGTCTCTCTTCTTCCAATAAACATGTAAATCATTACAAGCATTTCTTAGAAAACAAGTCCAAATATGATAGACAAACATAATGCATTTGTTTACCCCTTGAGGAATGGTGGCCAGCCTAAACCTCATAGCGGTATTTTGTTTACAAAATATTCGTTTTATATCCAATTAGAGTGATTCCAAAGCCAAGTTGAATTGAATTCATATGGCTACCTCCAGCATAAACAGGTTTTCAAAATGGTATAAAATGATATGGTAAAAATTACAAGGATTTCCATGTTTGATAGAGTTGCGTGTTAATTTTTAACTGGACCAACAGTCACTATTTGAAGTGTAACTTCTTCGATAAAGATCGGATAAATGGGATACCACTTGGATATTAAAGTAGATTCACTTTTTCCTTTCCAGTAGAAGCAAGTTTTAAAAATTCTTAGGCTTGATATCACAAAATTGGTGATGAACAGACCTAGGAGGCAGAGTTTTACTACACTGTTTTGAAAACATACAGTCACTAAATGTGGAATAAATTTTTCATTTCACCTCCAAATGGGATGATTAAAATTGTGTCTTAAATTAGACTTGATTATATATCTCCCATATAAACATGTTTTGAAAAGAATATGATTTGGTATTTCAAATATGCCAATGAACAGTCAAGACCTAGAATTGTCACCATGCATATTTTTCGACAAGCAGTTAGTATTTCAAGAATAACTTTTTATATGATATCTGATTGAAGTGATTCAAATTGATTTGAAAACTAGATTTCAAGGGATATCTTCCCTATGAATTTCAGATACAAATGTTTCCATTAGACACTTCAAATATAGGTTGTACTAACTCTGTCCTCAACATTTCACTTAATACCTAGTTTTAATTTTGATCACATTTTTATTTGTGATATAAATTGAGAACTTCAAAATGGATTCCAAAACTAGATTTCAAGAGATATGTAAAAAAAAAACCATTATTTCAGAATGATCCTATATGGTTACCCAAAATAGGCTTGTTCTTATTGCATTTTTCAATGTAGGCCTTTCAAATGAACAATGATTTGAAGAAATTGTTTGAAACAAATTTATTATGGAAGTCTTATTGTGAATTAATTCTACTTGTTTATTTATTCTATTCTATCCTATTCTATTTTAGAAAAATAATTCATTCTCTCAAGTATAAGAGAATTTCCAATGCATCCATTTTCGTAAGAGGATCATGAATAAACTCACATCCAAATTTGAAAAATATACTTTAATGAATGTTTGGACATGAAAATTTATTTGATCATAAAGATTTGATGAGAAAGAATGTAGTGTTGTAGCCTATTCTTAACATCATTTTTTAGATCTTGTCTTGCAAATGGATTTGGTAGTTATTTTTTTTATTTTATGTTTTTGTTGGGGGTTTTTGTTTTGGAAACCTAATTCTAGGATCTCTATTTCTAGGCATAAAGAAACATAACTAAGAGAAATGTATACTAACTTTTTTTTTTAGTGTTTTTGTTTATTTTCTATTTGACTGTGCTGATAATTACCTCCCCAGCAACGGCGCTAAAATGTTGGGTTAATTTATTAACATAAATTAACACAAGTATTTAATTATCAATCCGGGTTTGTAAAACTTGGAAGCAAATCCACAGTATATGGACATCAGATATAATCAAGTTTAGAAGATAAAATTTGAAGATTTAAAGAAGTACATATTACAAACATAAGCTTATTTTAACAATTTTTAATTCATTTATGTAATATATGAGGGAAGAGGCTCCTAACTTAGGAGAATCAGGTTGTCGTTCCCTACAATACTACTTTCATGAAGATAAATCTAAGAGCACTAATTAACAATGGTTTATGATGCAAAATATGTAAAAGAAGAGGCTCCTAACTAAGGAGGTCCAAATTGTCCTTCTTCACAATCCTACTATATCACAATCACCATTGCTTCAAACCAGAAATGCAGAAATGACTTCAAATAAGAAATGGAGAATGAAATTCAGTTTTAGTTCAAGATCAAATAGAAGGGGATTTTAACTTAAAGTCCTCTATGTCTCTTCATATGTAGATTAGAATTAAACCAATATTCATTCAGCAATCATCACACATCTAAATACATTTGAAACAAGAACTAATCTATGAAAACTATGAAAATTAAACCAAGAAGTGTACTTAGCTTGGTGTGGGGGCCCTCCACCCTTGCCTTGCACACTTGAGGAAATCTCAGCTACAAAAACTTCAGTAAATCAACCAAGCATGAACAACAAATTGAAATGAAACAGGTTCTTCAAATTAGCTTCAAACTCTAAAGTGTCTCAGCATCAAACTATACAAAAGTTACATAAAGATTATATTAATAAGCCATCAAAGTCTTGGCTTTAAATAGAGGTTTTGTGAAACAAACTGATCTATATTATCTCTAACACTCATATCTACTCATATTCACCTATCTAAATCGAACTCATCCAATTCATCCCAAGAAATATGGTCAATCCCATAAAATCTCAAAACTGCCCTATTTCCTTAGGATTTTCTGGTGACTAGTCATGTTTGACCAGTCTTGACCGGGCCTTATAAAGCTTTTTTTGACCGAACCAAGTGGAGTTAGCTCAGTCCTAGTTCTCAAGTTTTCCATTCATGCATCCAACTCGAGCCCAAGTGTTCTGCAAACATGTCATCCACATAGCTATTACGGGAATTTCTGATTCAGTCCAAAATTTCACTTGAAACTCAATTTTCATAAAAACTTCTAGAAATTGCAAAATTAAAATTAAACACCTGAATATGCATAAAATACATCAAAATGAGATGGATGTGATGGAAAATGGATGGAAAATATAAAGATTAAGTAAGTTTCCTTAAGCAAAAATAGACCAAAACTGAGGGCCAACAAGGTGATTTCGAAAGCCTATTCACAAGAGAGACCCAATTGAATAGCTTTCTTACTTGAGAGGCAAGGGAATAGGATCCCTAAGAAGAGCTAAGAGGATACTTGACCCTAGGTTTAAAGGATATGCCTTGACAAGGGGCTCCATAGACTTAAGGATCCCTATGGAGAAAAGCATTATATGTAATCCTTGTGGAATTTGAGTTATTGAGTTGCGGGACCACAAAGAACCCAAGTGGACCCATACTAGGTCAAGGGTATGGAGTTGATTAATCACACAAGGGATTGACTTAATTAGGGAAGAAGAAAGGATCAAAGGATTAATTTTCTTTTTAAATTTTAATGCAATGATCCAAATGAGGACATTATCCCAAATGAGCCTAGGGAGAGAAATGGTCCTCAATCTAGGGCTTGCGAGATCTCAGGATTTGACCATCGGATTTGCTTCAGATTTGGAGGACCTCTTGAGCAAACTCTAGCATAGTAGTGGACTAATTTTCAATGTGTTTGGATGCTAAAAAATATTTTGCTTGATGCCTTAGATGACCTTCCAGAGTTTAACCTATAATTGGAAGAGGTGAAGAAAAGAAAGATGAATTTTACCACTAAGAGGATATGAGGATCAATGCCTTGCATAGGGGCTTAATGGAGTCAAGATACACCTAGATTGAGAAATTTTGAGATCTAAGGATCCCTAATTAACCATCACTAGCTTATTCAAAGGCAACAACTAGGTAATTAGAGATTTACACTTAAAATTTGCCAAAAAGATGAAGTTTCGAGGCTTAAAATATATTAGGTGCCTCTATGAACATTCACCCACTCTCTTTAAGTACAATGCATGAATTAAATTACTTATTCAAGGTTTCCAGAATAATTTCGCATTTACTTTAGCCCATACAAGAATAATGATAACCATAACATGGAATAAAACAGTAAAATAACGAGAATAACATCAAAATTTGACTTACATGAGAGAGAGAGTATATCAATAACCCCAAAGACAATAGAAAAATACAAACATCATAGCGCATCAAGAAAGCTCCAAAGCGTTTTCCCAACAAAAAGTGTTAAAATCTCTCAAGAGATACTAATCCAATCCAAGTGATGATAATGAAAATGAATCACCTCACTTCTATTTATACAATCACTAATGAGTTCTAATTTGGCCTAATTGAGGCCCACATAATAAAATAATGTGCAATAATAACATCCCTTGGTGACAAGCCCACCAAGATAGCTCAATAACATAATAATAAGTCTCTTAAGAGGGTATAATGATCACTAGAGTGAGTTGTTGGGCCTTTGAGGAGGCCTAATTGTTGACACCTACTCTTTGGGATTAGGTAAATCCATGTAAATACCAAAATAAAGAGAATTGGAAGACGGAGATATATTGGGAGATGAAACCCAACAGTCTCCCTCTCCATGCATATATCCATGTTCCATCTTAATGCAAAACACAATGAAATTCATGGAGTTACTCTTGGCCTAACCTGGTATCAAATCCAACCCTCATTTTTAGTTTCCCTTTGTCCTATAACTCCTATTTTTCTACCATTATCCTCTATCCTTTGTTAGTTGGTGAATACATTGGTTTTTGGTTCTCTTGTGCGTTGAAGGCATATTCCTCACATTTTGCTTGTTGAATATCTTGAGATAGAGACTATAACTTAACTGTTGAATTAAAATTGCTGGTTGGAATTGAGTTGTATGTTAAAACCATGTGTGTTAAGAGGAATAACGAGTTTGTGCATATAGAGGAGTGAGTCTGTGATGCATTAAGAGGAGCGACTCTATTCATTCACTGGTATGAAAATCCATGAATGGAAGTTCTTGTTATGGTGCATTGTTTGTTGTATAATGTTATTTACTAGCTGTAAATGACAAGGTATATACACTAGTGTATTATGGTGTATTATGATGTGTTGAGCTCTGCGTTCACTCCCTTTTCAAGATCATAAGCTTACCTTTTGAAATTTGTGTGCATTGGCCATTGTATATATGCATTGTTTTTAATAACACAGAGAATGAAATTTCATATAATGGGATGACATACATATAATTCTAATGTTGGTGTTGTGAAAGTTTAAGCTATGTGTTGAAGTTTTTTATGGACAACCATTTGCAGGCTGTAAACATAAGCAATAACTCATATATCTTTTATTTAATATGTTGAATACCATTTTAATACCATCAAAATGAGTGATGGCATATAAAAGTTTGTGGTATGGTATATGGCCATTTGGTATATGATATCAAAGGGTCATGGAAAGTGATGGTATGTATGGTAGGTGATGTATTATGGTATGCCATATTGTATATGGATGGTATATATATGTTGGAAAGTATATATTGAGAGCTTGCATCCATAGTTGATGAATTTTTTAAGACTCAACCAATTTTATTGTAGAGACATATCAATTTTGGTTTCTAGTATTGTAATTATTTTGAGGCCAGTTTACAATTTATGATGCATTCACTCATATCCATAGTTGGAGTAATTCTCTCTGGAAAAGAGAACTACCATGAGTTGTCCCGGAATATAAAGCACAATTTGATTTTCAAAGAGTTGTGTAAAGCAAATTGTGAAGGAGACAATGCACTGAAAAAGCCCACTTCAGACAAGGAGCTTGCCATTTGCGAAAACAAGAACAACAAGGCCTATGCCTTAATTGCAACGTCTGTAAATGAAGAGGTGAGTCGACATATTTCTCCATTTTCAAATTCCTTTGAAGCCTTAAATAAGTTCAAGGAATTGTATGACTCACACACTGAACTTGAAGTTGTTCAATTGATGATAAAGTTATTTAATCTTGAGTTGAAAAATGATGAGCCTCTTGCCTTAGCATCAGAAGTAAGATCCATCATGCATGACATAAAAGCCACTGGTGTGAAAATAAATATTTCTCTCATAGCTTATGTCAAGGTACTATATCCCACCTATTCACATTAACCTGAGTCCTTTGACTCCTTTGAGAAGAAATTTTCTGAAAGAGAGAAGGATTTTGGGAAGAGGAAAACTCCTCGGTCTTCTGAAGAAGTTGTGTGCCTTGCACAAAAAGAGAAGAATAATGCACATGATTCTTTTAGAGTAAGAGGTGGCCGAAGAGGAAGAGGAAGGAATATGTTTAGAGGCAAGGGGGGTAGACATTTCCAATGAAATAGGCTTGATCTTCATTGCATACGATGAAATAGAGATGGACATGATGCATCCACATGTAATCTGCCTTGGGACATAATTGAGTAGGAAAGAAATGAAGGAAAACATAAAACTACTGACAAAGGGAAAGTTAAAGCACCCGAGTCCGCTCAATATGTTGTGGCACATTGCAACATTGGAGTAACTGAAGACTTATTCCAAGCTTCACTTGCTTCATGGAAAGATGTTTGGTTGATTGATTTAGGAAAAACTTGCCACATGAATTTCAAGAGAGATTTCTTTGAATAATTCACTGATAATATTGAGGGAGAAATATACTTTACAAACAAGCCAAAACTCAAGCCAGAAGGGCTTGGCACTATCAAGCTCAGATTGCGTGGTCTTATAGATTTTCTTCTACATGATGTTCTATACCGCTCGGAGTTGAGGAGAAACATGTTGTCTTTGGTCCACATCTGCCAGCAAGGACACTCCATTCACATATTTGATGACAAAGTTAAGGTAAAAAAAGAATCATATCACTCACTTTTCATGATTGGGATAGAAGAAGAAAGACTTCTGAAGCTGCAAGGAACCTCTACTCGTGCACAAAACTTTTCATACAATTATCACTATGATGAAGGCACATTTCCATCAAGTTTTTTATGTCATGCTATATTTGGACACTTGAACTATGACAACCTTTGTTTATTGAAGAAAAATGGTGTTATCGGTTTGCCTACAATTCCTAGGAAACTTAAGCAATGTGATGCTTGTATCTTAAGAAAGCACAACAAACATCCTTTTCATGATTCTCATTCAAGAGTACATAGAAAACTTGGACTCATTCATTCTTATTTGTGTGGCCCAATGCTTGTTCCTTCTACAAATGGTAATAAATATATGATGACATTTATTGATGACTACACCAGAATGTGTTGGGTTTATATATTGAAGAACAAATTTGAAGCTTTTGAAACATTCAAGAACTTTCATGCATGGATTGAAAATAATGCACAATCTCATATTGGATCTATTCGTATTGATAACGGAAAATAATATACATCAAATGAATTTGAAAACTATCTTCGCTAACATGTGATCAAACATCAAACAATCGTGCCCTATAATCCCCAACATAATAGAGTAGCTAAAAGAATGAATAGGACAACCTTAAATATGGTACGTTCCATGATGTTTTTCAAGAATGTTAAATTGAAGTTTTGAGATGATGCAGTTCTATGTGTTGTGCATATAAAGAATAGGTGTCCATCTAATGCTATAAAAAACATGACTCCTTATGAAATGTGGTATGGCCACATTCCTTCAGTGAGGCATCTAAGGATTTTTGGTTCCACCTACTATGAATTGATACCTAAGGAATATAGAAACAAACTCGATGCAAGGAGTCAAATATATCTTCTTGGGGTACTCAAATACCTCCAAAGCATACCGTCTCTATGATGAAGTCAATAAGAAGTTTATAATATCTAGAGATGTGACCTTTTTTGAATATTCCAAGGTTGACAATGTTATTGAGAAGAAGCTTAATCGCTTGGATAGATTCGGACATGCAAAGTCTTTTTAAGAATTTGATAATGAGATTCCACATCTTGATGGGGGATTCCTATACTGGATCAATCTGTGGATTCTTCTTTTGAAGCACTCTCTCCCCTGCATGAAGCTCCAACCATTGATGACACTTTGAGTGAAGTGATTGAAATAATTGGGAGATTAAATATTGATTCAGCCCCAACTCAGTCAACTGAGCAGCCTGGACCATCTCAAAATGGTCCTCCAAAATGACTGACAAAGACACTTGAAAGTGTTCATCCTAATGAGGTTGGAAAGACAAGAAAAATAAGTTCAACCATACAGAATAGAGGTGATGTAAAATATTCTATTTCACCTGTTGATATGGACGTTTCTTATGATTGTGAACTAAATTTGTCTACATATTTCACACCAACTTCCTTCAAAGAATTTGCTTCCCATGATGAATGTAAAGAAGCGATGCAAAAAGAATAGGATGCCTTGATAAAAAATGGCACCTAGAAGCTGGTTGATCCTCCATTGGGAACCAAACCAATTGGCTGCAAGTGGATCTTTAAAAACAAGTATAAACCAAATGGTTCACTTGACAATCAAAAAGACAGGCTCATGGCAAAAAAAAATTTCACCGAGGGAAGGGGTCGATTATGAGGAGACTTCCCCCCCACAACAAAATGGGCTACCATCCAGACACTCTTTGCCTTGGCAACACATAATGGTTGGAAGGTCCATCAAATGGATGTAAAAACTTCTTTCTTGAATGGAGATTTTGAAGAGAATGTTTTTATGTCCCAACCAGAAGGGTTTTTTGTGAAGGGTCAAGAACAAAAAGTATGCAAGCTTATAAAATCCTTGTATGGACTTAAGTAAGCACCAAGAGCCTAGTACGAGAACTTAATTGAGCATCTTCTGAAACTCAATTTCAAACATTATGATCTTGATGACGCAACTTTGTTTGTCAAGAAAGTTGGTAAAACCATTGTATATCATGTTGTGTATGTAGATGATCTTCTAATGACATGGAACAATGAGAGCTACATTGCATCCATATATAAGGAACTAAGGAAAGGTTTTGAAATGACATATTTGGGCTATGTTCAATACTATCTTGGTATTGAAGTAACCCAACATCCAAAGTTTGTATTCCTCTCCCATAAGAAGTACATTGGAAATATGTTGAATAGGTTTGGCATGGCTGAGTGCATTCCTTTGAGTACTCCAATGGAATAGAACTTAAATCTCACATCCACTGAAGGGAAAAAAACGAGTATGCAACAAAGTATAGATAACTCGTAGGAAGTCTCAACTACCTAACTACTACAAGACCATAAATTTAATTTGTTGTTGGAATCATCTCTAGTTTTTTGAAAAATCCTTGTGAGGGTCATTGGTCTACTACAAAAAGAGTTCTAAATTACTTGAAGGGAACTCAAGACTTTGGACTTAAGTATACACAGGTGGGTGACTTCTTCTTGATTAGATACTCTGATACATAATTCGATGGAGATAAAGAAACTGGGGTATCTACTTCAAGTTATGTTATCAGTCTTGGATCAGAAGCCATATCTTAGAGGTCACATGGACAATCAGTTCTAGTAGATTCCACAACTAAAGCAGAATATGTGGAAACAACTGAAGCAACGAAGAAAATTGTGTGGCTCAGACAAATCTAGAAGATTTGTAGGAGAATCAAGTGCATTCAACTCCACTTTTGACTAATAACACTTCTATAATAAAGTTGGCCAAGAACCCAATGTTCCATGATCGAACGAAGCACATCAATACAAAATACCATCTGATTCAACATCATGTTAAGGCCAAGGCAATTCACCTATGCCATTGTTCCACAAATGAGCAGATTTCAGACATCTTCCCTAAAGTGCTTGAAAGACAAAAGTTTGAAAGATTCAGAATGATGCTTGGACTCACCAACATCCCTTTAGATTAAGGGGGGGAATGTTGACACCTAATCTTTGGGATTAGGTAAATCCATGTAAATATTGTAAATATCAAAACAAAGAGAATTGGAAGACGCAGAGACATTGGGAGAAGAAACCCAGTAGTCTACCTATCCATGTATATATCCATGTTCCATCTTAATGTAAAACACAATGAAATTCGTTGAATTACTTCGGGCCTGACACTAATGAAGTCAATAGTGTGCCATGATGTGAGAATGGACATCAAACATATCAGAAAAGGGGTTGGCCCCTTGTTTTCCAAGCAAATCCCTGTGGTGCCCCCATGTGGGTGTGAGGGGATCAAGGACATCATCATGGGTCTCCAAGTGGATCAAAAATTCCTATAAACCATCTGTAAGGGATAGGATGATGTCATAAGCCCTCACTTGGACCCTAGATCATCTTCCAAGTGTATGGTGCAAGTGTGGAGCCAACTGGGCATGATGAACTAGGTGCATAATCCTCATCTAAAAGGTGGAACACAAGCAATCAATGAGTGGTGCTGGGGATCCATGAAATACTCTCTACTATGGTGGAGGCCCACGACTCTCAATGCTCACCCTATAAGTGCCAGTGTGGCCCTCTGAAGGGTTTAGACCCCATATAGGGAAATCAAACCCTAAATGGAGACCCACCTGCAATCATGCATAAGATCCAATGTGTTCCCCTTCCCTAACAAATCATTAGAATAATCAATTAAGAGCTTACAATTCATGGAATCAATGGGGAATTGCGTGGTGGCATGCCCTTCCATACCGGGCTTTGGCATGTACAAGTATCTCCAAGCTCAATAGGGGGTTAATCAAGGACCCTATTAGGTGGTTTCAACCTCTAAAGGGGGTGACATGTCCATGGTACATCCCTCAAGTGGTAGGTGGAACATAATAAAGTATTGAACAAAGCGAGGATCAGGGGAATCATCGAGACCACATGTCATGGAACATGGGTAGCTATAATAAGGGAATGCTACACTTGGGTATATGAGTGTAGAAGGGAACAAATCATGGCACATGAGTTACCTCGACCTTTGTTTTTCCACCATTCTTCACATGCCTTTTGCCTTTGATTGATTTTTCTCTATAACTTCTCGGGGCTACAGGGGAGGAGAGCATGTGTAATTCCAAGCCCAACACAAGGTGTGTGCAAGGGTAGGGGGAGGCTAACCCTATTTGGACTCAACGAACATATGTGCACCCATATTGGAAAAGAGATATTTGGGGCTAAAATGAGTGGAAGGGGGCGATGTATAAGGTGTTGGGAAGCCGGGACATGCAACCAAAATTGAGATTTTCCATGTAGTGCCAATCATAAAGCTAATGGCTAGTAAAGGAGATCCCACTGGACTAGGGTACAAGGTTAACCATGAAATTGGGTAGTAGATACAAGAGTACAAACCTAGTCCACTCTTTCTGCCAAATCCCCCCACCAATCCATTCCCTAAATTGCCCATGGCAAGTAAGGAAAATTATTCAACTATACCAATGAAAGGCCATACCTTTAGGGTCAGAAGGCACACCTTCAAACATACAATCATAACAAATGAGCGATGGACCACTTGGCTGGATCAAGTGGTGGAGATAATGGCACATCGAGCTATCTGGTGGCTACAAGGGGCTATTGGCTGCGGGCTAAGGACTATCTAGGAGAAAATGTTTCACCTATATACACTACCCATAGGTGGTGGGTAACAAGGCCTTATAATCATTAATATCAAAGATAGGGTCTTCTCGAAAAGGAGAATCAATTACTTTCGACTGCCCTCTTTCATCCAAGGGAAAATAATGATGCTCCTTCCCAAGGGTATAAATGGATATGCCATCAGAAATAATGTCTGAGAGAAAGGGAAGACCAATCTTAACCTCATCCTCCTTATCAGTGTCATAAATAGGAGCACAATAAAATTGAGGACCAATGATTTCCCATTTCTCCTTTTCAATGTGGAAGTAATATCCAATGTCAGCTTCTAAGGGGCTAATGGGATCACCTTCCCAAAGGTTCTCAAAAGGAAAGTCACCAGGAGTAATATCCTTGAGAAAGGTAAGGTTAACTTCAACTTCACTTTCCATAAACTCATCCTCCCCAACACATGTGTTCTCAAAATAATCTTTTTCATCACGTGGACCCAAGAAATACTCATCCTTCTACTCATCACTTAGACAAGGTCCTCACCAACCTCTTCATCTTGACTAATGAGACCTTCCCTTTGGAGGGCTACCTCCAAGCTTTCACAAGCATCTTCACCACATTGGAATTTTGGCCACTTATACTTCAAAAACTTGTTGATCTACTTAGTAAAAGATGAAATGCTTTCAGGATTGCACGAATCAAGCCAACCTCAATGCATATATTCAATAGAGGCAATAAATAACTCAATGAGGTTGTCTAGATGAACCACATTTACTTCGAAAGTATGCTAGATGAGTTTTTCTATGTGGTCAATTCTTGTAGATGGATCACCCTCAAATTGTGGCATATTTCACATGAGCTTCCAATCTAGGCCATTTGGGTATCCTGGGACTCATATGATATCCAAAGTAGGGAACCAATCATCAAGCCTTATTCTATCCATTGATCTTTATATATCGATATCATGGGAGTCGCCAAGGTGAAGTAAAATTTCCTTAACAAATTCTTGTTTCACCTTACAAGCATTGACTTTGAGGTTCAATGAAGAACAAGGGCTTCATTCTTCCAATGGAGTTTCCAAAATGGTATGTTGTAGAAATTGCTTATAGATTCAAATTTCTAATTATAATATGCTAAATAATTAGACTTTAATCTATGCTACTCATCAACAGAAACAATTAAACGATCACAAAATCACGAAGCATACCAGAGAACGAATTCAATCAACACATTACACAATGATTTTATGGGGAAAGGCATAACTAAAAACCCCTGCTATTTGTATATTGCATTAGTCAGAACATATGAGAATATTACAATGCTTTGCACAAGCTTCAGCAACCTATGCACTATCTCTATCTGTCTCACTGCTTCCCAGACAAGCTCAAGCCAATACTTAGCCAATTTTATTGCCTGCCAAGCTCCTATTTCCTTGCACTGCTCCCTTGGGAATTAGCCCATATCTAATTGGGAAATTACACAATTATGAATTGCGCAATCCTCATAGGCCTTCCTATGATTACATGCACCACGTGTACAATTTATATGATTATACAACTGATAATACATTTTCCCTAAACTCCAATCTCAATTGGGTCTTTCTCTGATATGACAAGCATGAGTTAATTATGAGTGAATCTTCGGTTTACTGATCAGTGTTGGTTACACCCCACTACTACAGGTTACACCCCACTATTGCAGGTTACACCCCACTATAGTAAATCACACCCCACTGTAGTAAGTCACACCCTACTACAATAAGTTACACCCCACTACAGTAAGTTACACCTCACTGTTGTTGGTTAAACCCTATTGTTGTTGGTTACACCCCACTATTTCTGATCTCCCACTAATTCCTCTATCAGTTGGAACTAGTTTAACTTAATTTAACTCAGTTAGATTGAAATAAATAATTACAACTAAAAATAAACTCAACTAGTGCTCCTAATTGTAGGACACACTCTATGTGACTCTAGTTAGACCCTCAACTCGAATTAACTGAGCTAACTAAGTCAATTGACTTAGTTAACTATTACAAGTTGTCATGAGATGTGGAATTATAATTTAATCCCCAATTTAATTCAAGGACAAATTAAAATTAGGATTTTTCTTGATGTTATTTTTAACATTTCTTGTTTCTATTTTCAACACTCCCTCTCAACAAGAAATGGATTCAACACTATCTCGATCCAATACCTTTGGAATGTTTTGCATACAACTCTTGTCACTGTTGTTGTCACTACTACAACATCTGCAACCGAAAAACATAAAAAAATAACAAACTGAATCAACTGTGTCTGCAACTATCTACTAGGAAAATTGTGTTGCTGCTGGCTCTGCTACTAAGCCTCCTGATCTGTGTTGAATCCGAGTTTATAGAGATGGCTCCCATATTCTCAGATACAGTTTGCAACGCTGACGGAGGAGCAACAGCGTTGGAGGTCATATACAATATACTTGAGGATGAGCATCCCAAGATTACTGTCACAAGAGAAACGATTGACTCAACAAGACCTTCGGGGCTTCAATTCAAGGATGTTTCTTGCTCTTTCCTGCATAGGATAGGAGAGAGGGCTGAAATTCTCCCATACATGCATATGATCAGGTGGGTGGTTGAAAACCTCACCATTGAAGATAGGCAATTCAAGAATTCAAGAAAAGAACACATGGGATCTGTTAAAGCCTAGATTTGCCTCAGGCTGAAAAGGAAAGGTTCTAGGTCCACATCAAACCACGCTCAACCTTGTAGCTAGCCCTACGAGGACAGGAGAGGGATCTCTCTAGGTCAATCTCAGCGAAAAATAATCAATGGGGCTGGAGATGACTGAAAAGCAAACTAATTTTAGGCTAGGTATGAAGTGCAAAGGATTTGATTTGAGTTTTTGAGGGTTTTGTTGGAAAAAGGGACAAGCAAATTTTGGGTCCGGGGATGAGGCCTAGTTTTTGCAGAGTTCTGATTGGGGCAAGGAAGGCAATCGTTTGATGCTTTGGATTGAATGAATGGATGGATCAGACTGGTGAGGGGCTAAAGAGGGCAAGAGGATGTCAAGAGTCCTCCTCAAACAGATGAAAACATGTAGAATTAAACAAAATTTCAAGGCAGAGCACAACAGTCCAATGAATTCTACCTCAATCACTCATTTGTTTAATTTCAGAAGAAAAGAGAAGGGAAAATGATACACATAAACATCAGTAAACTTACAAATACATAGAGAAAAACACCATCAAAACACAGAGCCACATGGATCCCAACAAGTGCTGCAAAACCCTAGTCTTTCCTTTGCCAAAATTGCAGAAATAAAATGTACAATAGAGTGCCAAGCAATCTCAAGTATCCAACCCTGAAAATGACTAAGAAATTACATGATATAGACAAGCCTAACTCCTTCCCATGCCTCTAGAGGTCAAGATCATCATTCTAGAAGCTGTTGGAACCAATTCTAAACAAGGAACTGAAATCTAGGTAATCAAACAACTTGCCCCTGTATGGTAGGAAACTAATTCATTCATTTAATTTTTACTTTTTAGTGAATGAATCCTTTAAAACAAGTAAAAATGTGCCAATATTACATCACGGTTATCAAATTACATCATGAAAGGTCAAGTGTAACATTAAAAAGCAAAACTGGTCAAAACTGGGCGAAGTTCTGAGCTGTACAGTGAAAAATATGCAAAAATCCTCTATGCGCCGCGCCTGATTCTATATGCGTCGCGCCACTTTGGAGCTGAATTTGAGGCACTTCCTGAAGTCCAAATTAAGCCCAAGATAGCTTTTTAGAAATCCCTACCTGTTTACTTTCCAATCCAAGTGGAATTTCGGAATTTGGATGTCATTTGCCCCTCCAAAACTTCAATCTCCCAAGATTGCTTCTTGTGTATCAAAATAGGGGCAGTGAGGTCATTTTTTGAGTGTTTTTGGCCTCTTGAGGACTCAAAACCTGCCCAAATTTCTTGGCCATGCACCAGCGACCATAATTTATCATAAAAAATCTAGAAATGCAAAGTTTTTTGGATTTGGAGCCCTCTAGCAAAAGCAAGCGCCACATGGCGCAACGCATAGGGAGGAAAACCCTGTTTTTTAGTGCAAAAAATTTCAAAATGTCAAAAATTGCTCCAAATTTATTGAAATTTGGGCGAAACCTCCTCTATCAAGTGTCATGCTGGGCTAAGGAGGTTTTGGCCAATATCCAAAGACGATCGTGCTCCTTTTAGCTCCTTTGCTTCCTTATTGCCTTCTTTAATTTTGCCTTTAGATTCCTTATTCGTGCCTTGCAAACCTTGTTCCGTGCCATGTAGTGGAAAGCCATGTGTCTCAGTAATGCTTTGTCCCTGTCGGCCTTGTCCAGCAGTCCCTCTAAGTGGATGTTGACTCTTTCGAGCCAAGACTCCCGATCATCATTAATCTCTTGCTCCAATGAAGTGAATTCAATCCTCCTCCTTTGGGCAGCTTGACGATTCTCCCTGATGTTTTGTAATTCCATAATCGCCTACTGATCTTCAAGCTGCTTATTCCTTTTCTCCAAGTATTTTATATTCCACTTAGCCCTCTCCAAGTCGAGGGACAAGGCTTTGATCTCTGTCTGCTGCTCCTGGATGATATCTCTAAGGTTGGCACTTTGCGAGCCCATATCTGTATCGTCATCATGAATGAGAATGAAATCGGTCTCTCGTTCACCTGAAGGCCCTTCCTCTTATAGAGGCCTTTTGCCTCGATCCTGAACCTGCTGTGCTGATGGAGGAAGCGAGGCCCCTTCCACCCCTGGGTGGAGATAACACTCGCTTCGCTGCTGCAAACAAATGCCTAGTGCCCCTCTAATATGTGATGAATATCGGCACACTAACAGTCTCATGGCGCTCATACTGATGAGAAGGTCCACCTGTCTCACGCTTAACCTCTGATGGTCCCTGTGAAGCTCTGAAAAACTCACGTGAGATGAAGTCATCCCAAGTGATGCCCTGCAATCCAAGCTGATGAACAACCACAATCTTGATGAGAGCAAAATGATAAACATTGTTAAGCTGCTGCTGAGGGGTTTTGTGTTGCACAAGGGTGGTCATCCTCTCTATGTTTCGGCATATGAAATAAGGAATGTTCATCATCCATACCCGGGTGAAATGCATGAGCAACCTTATGTGATAAGCATATAAATGAGAGAACCGTCCCTCACAGCTGAAATACTTCATGATTAATTTCATTAGTGGAGCATATTCATCTTTAAGATATCTGAATGGAAACACTCTCTTGAGCTGCCTCAAGAAACCGGTTTTAATATATGGCTCATAATGCTGTCGGTCAATCTTCTTCCTCTTGTTCCATGGTTCTCCAATGTTTGGTATGCCGGTAGCTAGTGAGATAGATTTTGGTGTAAGTGTGAAGGTGACACCAGCCAAAGTAACCTGATCTCCATGTAAATGTAGCACAAATAGACGAGCCAACTCATGATGAAAATGAACATTAGCCACCTTCTCACAAAACTCATAACATGACTGATGCTGAAAACAGGAGATGGCTAGAGGGCAGGCCTGTAATTCAGTGAGGGTGATTGGTTCTTCTCTGATATGTCTGCCACCTCTATGAGGCCTCCGGGGTGCATGTTCCTCCATGGGTGAGTCACTTTGGGTTTCCACTTCATAATCGGATGAATGCTCAAATGCCATAACTGCTGATAGACAAAATGCCTTAGAGAAAACTGATTGCTGATGTATGAAAACTGTGTTGGACTAATCTTTAGTAATGTGCCTAACCTCTGCCACTAAGGGGAAAACAGAACAAGGGACTGTTAGGAGGGAGGAAAATAGTGAGGGATTAGGGGCTATTGGGATAGATTTTATTAGGAAAATACAGGAGGGTTTTGGGATTTTATGTATGGGAATAGGGTTTAGGGTTTTACATTTAGAAATTTGGGAAAGGGAATTTGGGATAAGGGTTTAGTAATTTTAGGGAATAGGGAACAATGAAATAAGGGGAAAATGGAATAAGGGAGAATGGGAAGAGAATAAACTTGGTGGCAAACAGTTGTTGAAACCCTAGGAAGCCATTTTTATGTGAGGGCTTTGACAAAGTAGGGTTTGATTATATGTTTAGACCATCACCATCCATAAACCACCATAGCATATCACAAAATTGGATGAAACATCAAGATAGAGGCTCTACCTGGCAAATCTGTTTGAGTTATTGGCAATTTGGAGAAATTGTGAGCAGTTTTGGGCCTTTTCCTGTGTGCGCCGCGTAGCTCGCCCAATGCGCCGCGCCTTCCCAGTGCGCCGCGCCCATTCAAAAATGCACTGTGTGTTCGCTCCCAGTGCGCCGCGCCTCCCCGGTGTGACGCGCCTTCTGCCCAGTGCGCCACGCGCACTCTAAACACAGTTTTGACTTGGAAAATTATAATTTCACCCTCTCACCACTAAAATTCAACCTTCTTTGATCTCTTGGATGCAAATGGATGTTTAAAAACAATGAGAATATCTTATAGTGATGGATTTGATTTTTGTTTATCACAAACCCACTTTGTAATGTTTTGACTTGGCACTTTTTTCACAGTTAACACAACTCTGTCTTTTTGTTTCCTCCTTGATTTGTTGGCTTGAATGATGTTTTCTTTTGGCTATTTTTGCAAGGATAGTGGCATGTCTTGACAAAGGAAGACCAGGGCTGCGCTTGGAGAATTCAACAACTGAAAAAGTTTTGACAATTACATGGAAATTTATTACAAAACAAAATGACGAATTTTCTTCAAAACAGAGTTTTGAAGAAAAGTCATAGTCCAGCAATATGACGATGAAAATATTTGAAATGAAAACTTATTGAAGACATCCTCATGACCTGTGGTCATTATTTGAAATTTTGAAGACCAAACCCTAGACCTAGAAACTGAAAGACTCTTTTTTGACCAAAACACCATCTATGACTGTAAATGACTGAAATCAACTTTGATGATCTTTGAGAAATGTTGACCAACCCAACAGATGCAACCATGAGGGAAACAGGTGAAGAGAGCCTTCCGTCAGACATTGGTATGACCCTAATGGAATGCAAATGAAAGAGCTGAATGAGACACCTAAAAATGAAATGCAATAAGAGAAATGATCTTTGATGGAGGGATGACCAAACCGACTCTAACAGGATCATTCAAAGCAGAGGACATGAAGCAAATGTACCATATAACTAATCCTCAGCATATATATGATAAGACATACGTGGCCAGCTTCACAAAGAAGAACCTAGACCCCTTCAAGTTGATTCAGGGTTGGAGAGTATTGGACAACAAATTCAAATTTGACAAATCAGGTATGTATGCTATATCCTCTTTGGGAAACCCTTATAACTATGCAGCTGCTATATTATGTAGACTATATGGGTTGGCCAATAATTCTATGTTTTCCATAGAATGGATTCCTCTGATTGATGCCTGTGTTAATTCACACATCATGAACTAGGCCACCATCCTATCTGATAACCTAGCCACCATCATTACCGAATGTCGAAAGAAGAGATCCTCCTCTCGAGAGAACCTTCCCCTGTTCTATTTTAGTGCCTACATTATGGACGCCATTTGTTTCTGCACTACATTTCCAACCATGGTTTGGAAATGGACCTTACAAGACTGTTACCCTATCCATCTCAGTCATAAGCAAATATGGGAATCCCATTATATACCCCATTTCTATAAAATATTTAATTATGTTATTTTGCCCCTGCATCAACTAATTTTCAATAAGAAAGCCCTCAGGTTTTCCAGAGAAGCCACAATAGACCTTCTAGCTGTGGGCAAATATTTTATTGAAGAATATTTCACCTACGTTAGGGTTTTTGGTAGCACATTTGACCCACATGTCCTCCTTTGTATGTTTCTAATAAATTGTTAGCAAGGGAAAGACCCTAGGAAAAGGCCTAACTAAAGTCCTCAAAGGAAACAAGAAGTTATTATGGCCCTCTTTTCTTGTCAACCGCAGTTCTTTTCCTTTAGCAAATTTTAATCATGACATTAAGGAGTCAGTAAACATGGAAGCCCTCAGGCTTCATACATTTCTGAAAAGGCAATTTGATCCAGACAAGGTAGCACATAACATCATTACTGCGGTAAAGCTCAAGCCATACAACCATGAGGATAATGATTTTCAAGACCTGTTACAGTCGACCGAGTCCTTCGAACAAGCATTCGAATGGGCTAAAGCGAACTTGAGTCCTCATAATTTTGAAAGATTTCGGGAATTCAGAAATTAAAGGCTCGAAGTAATCCCAATGCACTTGTTGAAAATCGAAGATAAGCCTAAATCAAGTGTGACTGTTAATAGTGAAGGACCTAGTTCTCACATAACGTCTCAGGCAAATACTGAGAAAACACCAAATACGGGGAAGGCCTGTTATATATCTAGGGGGGATAATATGGGGTACCAAGGGAGGTACCCAAGGTAATAATGTAATAATGGGATGGGCCATAGTAATAAATAAGGTGGTTAACCCATATCATGTAAGGGACCACAAGTAGTTAGTAATAATGTAATGGGCCCATGGTATTAGTTGATGGTATGAGGGAACCATGGTAATGACCCGTATTGTATGTATGAGGCCTATATAGAGGCTAGAGACTCCATGTCAAGGAATATTGTGTGAAGGATTATTGTATGAACAGGCATATGGCTTGTGGAGCGTTCTCCTTCCTTAAGGAGTGAATATATGGTGTTGCCCTACCTTAAGGGTTTGATCAATAAAGAATAATTTCATATTATTTCTGGGTTTATTTGCATTGTCTTATATTTTCATATCAGATCTATAACAAGTGGTATCAGAGCACTTTCTTGGGCACAAAAGTGGAGAACTTTTTTTTTTGCCGGATTTCGAGGGCGGCGAGTTTGCAGATCAGATCTATACTTTTTGGTGCAAGATTTGTAAAATATAATTGCATATCTGGATTCTATGTGAAAAAATACCCGATTTCAAAAAAAAAAATCGATCGAATTAGAGTCTGGATGAAGGAGATATCGCTGATTTAAAAATTAGTGGGGTTGCAGACAATTTTTCAGGGCAGCGAGTTTGTGGCGCAGATCTGGACGTCCTAGTGCAAGATCTGAAAACTCTAATGGTAGATTTGGATTCTGTGTGAAAAAAAACTCAACTTCAAAAAACAAATCAGTCGAATCAGAGTCCGGATGAGGGAGATATCGCTGATTTAAAATCAGCTCTTTTTTGCAGAAATTTTGGTGACGGCGGGAGAGTTGCAGCGCAGATCTGAAATTCTAGTGCCTGTATCAAGATTTCTATCACATGGGCAGATGCAGAATGATTGTTCCATTTCTAAAAATAGGTCATAATAGGGATTCTGAGCAATATTGACGGAATTGTGACAAATTCAAATTTTCACCATTTTTTTTCAAAACCCTCTTCATGGCTTCTAGCAAGGTTCTATTATTTACAGGAAAAGATAATGGTCCTACTATTGAAGAATACATACAAAAACACAAGTTATTATGGACACATCATTGGAGAACTTTTGTAGTGTGTAATTTTGAAGACGAGGCAGCCACATGGTGGGGATTACTTAACCAAAAGAAGTGTTCCAACCTGCCCGATGAAGAATTTGAAAAATTACTTTTAGACAGATGGTCTCATGCCAGAAAACAAGATAAGGAGAAACATGTGGGGCTATTTCCTACTGGTATATCCTTATTGCAGGTTCATGGATTGATTCAAAATGAGAAAATCATTGTGTCTATAAATCTGAGTTGCAAGCAAAATCTCATAAATGTCAACTTGGCAAAAAAATTGCAAGTTCCAGCGAAACACATTGAAAATACACAGGTTGATGATGAGGATGTTCAAATTTATAAGGATTTGAAGCTTTCTATGGATAAGTATGTGTTGCATGGTGATTTTTATGCTTCAGATATGGATAACATGGATGTTGTTTTGGGATACCCTTGGATGGAATTAGTGGGTACTATCAATATTAATGTGCAAAGGAAATTCTTAAAGCTCTGGTATAAAAAGAAGAAAATCACATTACAAGATATTTCCATTAATAAACAGGTAGAGTCCAAGGAGGCTAAAGCAGAAGATGTTCTAGGGCCTGACATATTAGATGATGAGCCAGTGATGATCGACAATCAAACACAAACAGAGGCTGAAGCAGAAAATGTTACAGGTGTTGATACATCAGAGGAGAGCTCAGTGGTTGAAGTAATATTGAAAGATAAGACACCACAGCAGGCACCACAACATGCACCAGATAACAGTCAGGCTCCAGTAAGGGGTGAATTAAAGAAAAAGCAATCTTGGGTTAAAACTTCAACATATCATCACCCACATCACCCCACGAGACAACCATCCAGATGGCAACCAATTAGACACGCGGACAACAACCCCCGCAGGACAGATAGAGAGGAGTGAAGATCCACCTACTACACATCAACACAGAAGAGCTACCACGGTCAACTTCCATCTCAAGCGAGCAAGGCACCAGTGAGACCGAGGGTTCACCTTTCTCTTGGATGGCTAGATGCACGTGCATGGTACCAGTGGACTACTCTTTTGAGTAGATCTTATTATTTGTGTTCTTCCCATGTTTCGGGGACGAAACATGCTAAGGGGGGTGGAATGTTATATATCTAGGGGGGATAATATGGGGTACCAAGGGAGGTACCCAAGGTAATAATGTAATAATGGGATGGGCCATAGTAATAAATAAGGTGGTTAACCCATGTCATGTAAGGGACCACAAGTAGTTAGTAATAATGTAATGGGCCCATGGTATTAGTTGATGGTATGAGGGAACCATGGTAATGACCCATGGTATTGTATGTATGAGGCCTATATAGAGGCTAGAGACTCCATGTCAAGGAATATTGTGTGAAGGATTATTGTATGAACAGGCATATGGCTTGTGGAGTGTTCTCCTTCCTTAAGGAGTGAATGTATGGTGTTGCCCTACCTTAAGGGTTTGATCAATAAAGAATCATTTCATATTATTTTTGGGTTTATTTGCATTGTCTTATATTTTCATATCAGATCTATAACAAGGCCCAAGACACAGATAATACAACAGAGTCCAACAGGAAGTCAGATGAGAAACAGGTTATGAGCACCCCACCTAAAGAAATCAGTTCAAAGGTCAAAGGTAGTAGTTTGGAGTAGGAGTGGGATTATTTTAATCAGAAACTGCAAGACACTCCCAAAATGACAGATACCCAAGAGACAAGGGAGTGTCAAACTCCTCTAAATATTCAGGAGAATACAAAGTCCAAGTCTATGGACGAGCAGTCCAAATCCATGGATGAGCAGTCCAAGCCTATGGATGAGCAGGCAACAACATCCCAACAGATTGAGATTATCCTTGCTCTACCCACATCAGAGATCATCTTGAAAGTGACCGAAATCCCTGCACTTGATATGTTCTACAACCCGCTCCACAAGGTTGTAGTAAGAAGACAAAGAAAAAGGAAAAGGGTAGAAACACCCAAGGTCCCACCTGGAAATGAACCAATGGACATAGTTTGGAGGGACATTCCTTTCAACCTAGCTGAGAACTTGACTAGGTTGTCACAGTTCACGAGAGCATATGCAATGGCCACCATGGACAAAGCCACTGAAGTATTTTTTTGTTGAGAGAAAAGGATGAGAGGATTGCACAGCTTGAGCAGCAGCTCGAAACAGAGAGAGAGTGTGAAAAGGAAAGCAGCTGAGCAGCTTTCCCAATTATAATAGAGCATGGAGGTCCTGAAAATAAGCCACGAAGCTGATATATCAGCTAAAAAAATGCAACTCCAAGAATTGCAGAAATCCATGGAAGTATATAAGGATGTTCCTACTACCGAGGAGTTCGTTAAAGAGGCACTGGAACTAAATTCCCTCCTAATGAAATAACAAGAGCACTTATACCAGAAAATGTCACACATTACTCCTTATCTAATCACTAGTGACCAGCTCACAGATAAGGCGATCGACCAAAGAACCGATTTTACTGATCTTAACACTAGAATCTCTGAGTTCATTGAATGGAAGGAAATAGAAGACGGAAGGAAAGCCAATCTCCCTAAAATTGAGGAAACACACAAAGACATTATTTTCACAGATTGGGGCACGAGAATCAAGCAAGTTGAGCTAGCAATAGCAAGGGAAGTTGGGGTATCGAAGAATATAATCAAGGCAGTGAACCACAATCTGTTTTTCACCAACCTGCTAAAGGAAGTTAGTCTAAAAGAAATGCCCGATTTAGGTACTTTGGATAAAAGCTGGCAGGAAAAGGTAGAGACTCAAAGGGAAGCAATCACAAAATTGACCAAGACCAACTGGGAGTCGTATTGGCAATACCTCGTGAAGCCGCGCAACCAGATCATGACCCTTAACTGCTCACTTCATTTGACTTAGCGGACGCTGCCACCTCTCATCGACGCGATTTTCGCAGGACAACTCAGGACACATTTTGGGGCACCTCCTCAACTCAAACCAATGACCGTTATATGTGATTTGAAGGACAAGTTGGCAGACAACAAATCATCATCTTAGTTCTTCTCATCAAGCCACTATTTATTTTTAGAGTTAGTTAATTAGTTAGGAGGAAGTTTGTTTGAAACCTCCTCAATTTTTTGTATAATCTATTTTGCACATTAGTTAGAATAATATTTATACCCTTCTCATGCATTTAGAGAAGAGTCCAGAATTTTATCAAATTTTTTTGAAAAGAATGCACTTTTGTAAGTTTGTGAATGCTTTGGTGAAATTATGGAACATGATCATTTCTTTTAGATATCAGACTGCTTTCTTTTGTTGATGCACTATTGTATTCTTGGGAGATAATTTGATTTGAAGAAAGGAATTGATCCATGTCATTAGTTAAATGAGCATAACTTCGCACATATGGTACTATTATCTTGTATGATTGATTCTGTTTTCTTTTAATCAGTGACAACACTTTACTTTCATGAATTGTATGTGAGATTTATTCTTTTTGTTAAGCGTTAATTGCACGATTGTATGATGCCTAGCTAAAATTGTTAGTTTTCATATATATAATGCATCATATATGCAATATATTTTACAAATTTCTTTGACTAACTATTTAGTCAAAGAAATAATCTGATACATTATCATCTCTGTTTATGCGTGATTAATCTTTATCATCACATGTTAAGCATATATCTTTGTAGATCACATACCACAAAAAATACCCGGGTTTATATTAGAATAAGTTAGTTAGAGATTTGTATGATAGAATAGGTCATTTAGATTATCATTATTCTATTGCAAACACTCATGAACCACCCACTCTCAACTTAAAACCCACACTGGGAAATTGGTCCCATTATCCCTAGTCGGAGCCACCACTTTAAACGAAAAAGGAGTTGTCTTAAGGTCCGAACCTGGTGGTTATCCCCCATGTTGGGGTAGAAAAAATCTGAGGTCTCCAACATTTTGGCACTAGAAGGAGAGTCATTTGACTATGAATGGCATATAAACCTAAATATCAATTGAAAAACATTCATAAGAGTCAAAGCCTCTCCACAACTTGTACACCTTCTAGATCTCATTCAAAATATCTTAATCAGAAATCTAAAGTTATAGAAACATCTCCCTCATCTCCTGAAGGAGTAAATCAACCACCTTCCCCAGATTACACTCTCGAGTCTCCCGAAGTCCATTCTTTGATACAAAAATTGGAATAGATATCCATTTCTGATGAGAAGCCACAGAGGCTCGAAGTTTCTAATGAAAGTGTTACTTCCTTATTACAACAAACTAGTGTATTAACTAGATTGCAAAGTGAAAGGCTTGGAGTAACCCCTTTTGAGTTCCCCATCCCTCCATGACATAGGAAAGTTACCTCACCAAGATATGAATCAGATACCAGCGAGATCACATCACCTTTTCATCCATTTACTTCCCCATACACTTCTACTCAATCCATAACTTCTCAACTATCCACTTCTTCAATTAGTACTTCCACTAATAGTACTAACTGAATAGTAAGTTATTTGCCATTTATACCTACTTCTAAACCAAACTTCCTATATTCTTAGTCTCAAACTCAAGTTATGGCCAATCAACCCACTCAACCTTGGACAAACCCTGGTGCTGTCCTGGTTGCAAATCCAAATGCACTCCCAACAAACCCAGAAAAATGGCTACCCAAGTACAATCCCGACGATGGTCTTCCAGCCGAAGAACATCTAAATAACTTTATGTTGGCCATGAATCTTAATGGAGTTGCACATGAAGATGTTGTAATCAGACTATTCCCTTATACCTTCCAAGGATCTGCTGGATCTTGGTATTTTTCCCTTCCAGTAGGTTCAATTAGGAACTAGGATACTTTTCAAGAAGTATTTCTTGCAAAATTTGGTGATGATAGGACCATAGTATCCTTGATCAATTATCTTTCTAATTTAAAAGCTAACTCGGATGAAAGGATCAAAGACTTCAATTCCAGATCTAACAAGTTGTTAGATAAAATCCCAGTTGCCTCAAAACTGTTGGAAATAATACTGAGGCGGGGGGGGGGGGTGAATCAGTATTAGCAAGTCAATAATATTTCATTTCCATATTCAGATTCATATACACTACTTCAGTTAATGAAACTTGTGTGCATACGCAACTGTATGTAAGGCAACTAGCATATACCCTGTAAACTTATAATTTAGTTAATTCTTCATATGTTGATCTTTAATTTTTGCATCAGAACCATATAAACAGTAACCAGGAGCAGTAAAAACAGAATAGACAATCACACACATGAACACAAGATATAAGGTGGAAACCCAGTGTGGGTGAAAACCACCTGTTGCAATCGTCTCTATCTTCCTTTTAATAAGAAACTTCTTTTTACAATTTTTGTACTGGTGCAGCCTTATACCAGTACGCAGGCTTCTACCCGCAGAAGGCTACAACCTTCTCTCGTTCTCCAGCTTCTCCTGGAAGGGAGCTACAACCCCCTAACTCTTGTACTAGCTGATGTGTTTACTAATATGTAGGTGCTGGCCTATAGAAGGCTACAACCTTCTCTTTTCTTTCAAGGACCAAGTTTCATAAATTTTCAAATTGTATCCATCAATAACATCAATCAAACATCAAATATATCTGCATCAACCAATTTCCTTTGCACCAACCAAAATTAAATCAAACAATCACTTCTCAGAATGCTGTGACTAGAATACTGTAACAGTAACCAGAACCCAAGCTAGAACCCAAAACACTGTAACAACAAACAAAAATAGCTAAAGCGTATTTTATGAGCTGTACGCTACTTCAATGTGTCAAACCTGCATGCGTATGCACTTGTATCAAGGCAAACCTATGTATACGCCTTTTTGAAATGCCGAACCAATGTGTATACGCGCCTTTGATATAATGAACTTGCGTACAAATTTGTAAATGATGATTTAACCTTTACAATTATTTAGACATCAATTATACCCAGATCATCATATTTACATATTACGACATGCGGAAATTACTCAGATAAAAGATCAAAATCGAACAAAGATACTTCTCTTCAAGCCTTAAGATCATGACCCATCAATAGAACTTATCTTTCATCAAGCGCTTAGGTTCATCCTTGATTCAGATCCAGTTGTGCACCATAACCCAATACCTGTATTTTAGATCTTGCTCTTCATTAGATATTCAATTCATGATTGCCTTTACCTAATGATCTTCTCCTCCTTTTATAGTCTTAGGCCTTACTCAATACCATGGTCGAAACCACTTAGAATCAATACCTTGGACCGAATACCTGGGGTCAACACTTCGGACAAGATACCTTGGACCAATACCATGGACAAAATACCACGGACCAAACCAAGTTTTCCAACATGTACGGGCCTTTCCTTCCATGAAAGTGTCTGTGTATGCCATACGCACCTTTTGGTCTGCGAACCCGCGTGTACACACGGCTTGGTCAATGGAAAACCTGCGTATACCTCTCTTTCTTCATTTTGTGAGCCTAAACTGAGATTTGTCTTCTGAGTGAGTTGCCATCAAGGACAACACCTGTGTCATAGTGCCAAATATATAGCGCCAAATATGTGTCATAATGCCAACAAAAACCTGTTGTAGATGTACAAATAGAATGGTACATATCGTCTCTTCCCTCTAATATTGCAATTTCATAGACAGAGCCAATAAGGCTACCCTTGTAGAAAACATGAAAGAAGCCCTTTCTGTAAAAGGAAGGATTATAGCTTTGGAAAAGAGATCACAAACAGATGAGAGGAAGTCAAAGAAAGTAACATTTAAGGATGATTATAAAAAGAAAGCTTCAAAGGACCCTTTAGGAGGATTCTAAAAAGAAAGTATTAAAGACGATGTCTAATGAAATGGTCGAAATCAAGAAGAAGGTTGCAAAATCCTCTGCTCCCAAGAAACCTTTTCGCTCGTTTGAAAGGAATTCTTCTTTTGCATCACAACCCCCGAACACCATTTCAAAATTCGAGTCTGATCAAGAAACGGAACAAGACTCACCAGCTGAAGAGGAAGCCAAAACAGAAGAAGTTGAATTAAATGGAATGTGGAATTTCATCCTCCCAAATGAAGAAGAGGCACAAGCTATGCTAGTGAATACAAGGAACAAAAACTCTCCTGACATGTCTATCACAAACCAGAAACAAAAAACTACTACTCCTGTAAAGGAGAAAACAATAATTAAAAAGTCTAAGACTAGTCAGACTGGCTCTATTCCACTAGATCATCCAAATTCTTCCAAAACATTGGTAATCTCAGATACAGTGGAATACAACATAGTCGAAGATATGAAAAAGACTAGAGAAAACATTTCATTGCATGAACTCACTAAACTCAAGCAACAACATAAATTTTTATTAAGAGAATTAAAAGCAGTTCCTGTATCCCCTCTGCCATCTGCTGTAGTTACTCAAGCTACCTACGATATGGGAAAACCTCCATCATCTTCCAACAAAGTAGATCCTTCAGATTTAGTCCTAATCGGTGATAGATCTATTTCTCATATTCCTCCATTTCTGCTCACTTACGAAATTTTCAACATGAATGTTCATAACTGTCTTGTTGATTCAGGAGCCTCTTCAAATATTATGCCAAGAGTTGTGTGCACCAAATTGAATATTACACCTAAAAAATTTGCGGCACACATAGTTCAATTAGACAGGACAAAAGTAGAGGTACTTGGAGAAATGACATCAATTCCAATTAAGCTTTTCTCTAATCCAAAAGTTTCGCAAATAATTGACATTTTAGTGGCTAATATCCATGAATTTTATGGTTTAATCCCAAGTAGGGATTGGTTTGAAAAGTTCCATGGCTACTTCACAACTGATTGGTCTCACATGTGGTTTCCACATAATGGTAAACCAAACCAAATCAGGGTAGACCAAGAAAATTTCATGAAATATACAGTCACTGACTTTGAGGGAATAAATGAACCTGTTGCCTTCACCAATAACATCATTAAAAATTACTCGACTGAGTCATTTTTGGGATCCTTTAATGCTTAGAGGTCTCCCTTTCCAAATAATGTCGTAGTGTCTCAAATAGAAAAATTTTCACAAACAGATGCTTCCAAGTGTGTAAATTTAGTAGATAAAATTTCAAATAATTCTTTGTTCTGGACTCTCTATTTTGATGGTTCCAAATCTGAAGACGGTGTAGGCACAGGATGCATTTTGATCAATCCGCAAGGAGAAAAAACCATGTTAGCCTACAAACTTGAATTTCAGTGCACCAATAATGTCGCTGAATATGAAGCATTGATCCAAGGACTGTACAAAGCCATTGGCCTTAATGTCAAATATCTGCAATTCTATGGTGATTCTGAAATAATTGTGAAGCAGGTAAGAAATACAATTCATTGTGTCTCTGGGCACCATAAACATTATCAAACATTAGCCCAAAATCTGACTTTTCACTTCTCTGCTTTTAACATTTTTAACATTTCTTCAGTTCCTAGACTGCAAAACGCAAGTGCTGACTTACTTGCTAATGTGGCATCCAAGCTTATACCCTCAGAAGATTTTAGTCCAGACATATTTTCAATAGAGTTAATATTTAGGCCATCTATTCCCGATAATGTAACAAATTGGAGAGTATTCAATAACGATGTGGATATAGTTAATTTCCTTACATCAGAAGGGTCCTATGAGGAATAGATCATAGATGAACAAGAGCATGATCTCCAAATTAAAAATGATCAGAATCAAAACCCAATCTCGAAGTCTGTAGTTAAGATGGAATATCTCTATGATCTAAAGGATAGATTCAAGAAAGTTACTAACTCCAAAACTCAAAGTTCTACTTTGAGATTTGAAGTAGTAAACTTAGGGTCAACTGAAAAACCTCAAAATGTCAACCTAGGTCTTGGCCTATCATCAGAAGAAAGAATATCATTCATTAGGTTGTTGAAAACATACAAAGGTGTCTTTGCTTGGGATTACGCAGATCTCAAAACCTATGATACCTCTGTGATTCAACATACCATACCTATGACTTCGAACGAAAAGCCAGTTCAACAGAAGCTTCACAAAATTCACCCAAACCTTGAAAGTCAAATCAAATCCAAATTAAACAAGCTTCTGAAAGCCAAAATAATCTTCCTTGTTAAACACTCTAAGTGGGTATCGAATATGGTTCTTGTAAGGAAAAATAACAATGATATTAGGATTTGTATCGATTTTAGGAACCTGAATAAAGCTTGTCAAAAAGATAACTTTCCTTTGCCTACCATGGAACAAATATTGCAATCAGTTGCAGGTTCTGAATTAATGTCTTTTCTAGATGGATTCTCAGGATATAATCAAATTCTTGTGCATCCAGATGACAGATTAAAGACAACATTCAGGACCAAGTGGGGAACATATGCCTATCAGAAGATGCCTTTTGGAATCATTAACGCAGGTGCCACATTTCAACATGCTATGAATGTTGCTTTTAAAGGTCTAATTAATAAATCATTTGTTATTTAATTAGATGACATCACAATATTTTCTAAGGATAGGAACAATCATTTAAGTGACCTGAAGCACATTTCTGAAAGATGCAGGAAATATGGCATTTCCTTAAATCCAAAAAAATATTTTTTTGCTTTACCGAAACACAAACTCCTTGGGTTTATAGTGTCCAAGAAAGGGATTTACATTGATCCCGCTAAAGTCTAAGAGATCGAAAAGATTCCTCTCCCACATAACAAAAATGCCATGCAATCGTTCCTAGGCCAAATTAATTTTGTAAAAATATTTGTTCTAGACTTTTCACTAAATGCCCTACCCCTTCAAACAATGATACGAAAAAACGCAGTTTTCAAATGGGGCAAACATGAAAGGGAGTCATTTGAGTTGATTAAAAAAACCATTATTAATGCTCCTTCGCTGACAACTCTTGACTTTCTCAAACCTTTTGTATTATATACTTTTTCATCTGATACATCATATGCAGTACTTCTAACACAGCTAAATGATGAAAATATCGAGGCACCCATCTCCTTTTTCAGTTTTAACTTGCAAGGTGTCGAGTTAAATATTCAACTGTCAAGAAAAAAGAATTTGCTGTTTTTAAAACCTTGAAACATTTCAGACCTTTTCTTCTTAAAGCCCATACAAAGATAATAGTACCCTACCCCGCAATAAGACAATTATTAATCCAAAGAGAAGTAGGGGAGAAAAGAGCCAATTAGGTTACTTCACTTCAAAAATATGATGTAGAAATCCGGCTAGGTAAAATTGTTAGGGGCCAAGGTTTTTGCAAGATGTTAACATGATATTCCCAGATATCACCAGAAGAAGATCAAGGTAATGAAGTAAAAATATCAGAGGTAATCCTCAATGATACACAATCACAATATTAAACAAACTCTTTTGGTAGAAATCACATGAGAGAATTTTTTTTGGCCAAAAAAATTCTATCATGTGATGTCTACCGGAAGACTTTGTTTAATTCATTATGGATCACAAAAGCTTGAATACAGAAAACAATCACAATACACTTATTTGAAATTTTATTTAAAGAATGGATATGCTCCTATGCATCTTAATTATAAAACAAAGCATGATTTAATGTTGAAATCAAATCAGTATGAATTAGTCAATGATGTATTGTTTATTAAAAAAAATATGATTCAATATTACTAAGATGCTTGGAGAAACCTGAAGCTAAAAAGGTCATGCAGGAATTACATGATGGACCAGCTGGAGGACATTTCAGAGGAAATACCACAACTCACAAAATCCTGCATGCAGGATATTATTGGCCAACAATATTTAGGGATGCACATGAATATGCAAGAAAGTGTAAAACTTGTCAAACTACAACTGGAAGAGAAAGGAAGCCAGCATTCCCTTTGCAACCAGTAAACATCCAACAACCATTTGAACAATGGGGATTAGACATAATTGGTGAGATTGTTCCTAACTCTTCCAAACTGAATAGATTCATCCTTACAACCACTGATTATTTTACAAAATGGGTAGAAGATATCCCTTTAAGGATAGCCAATACATAAAGCATTACGGACTTCATTGATCAATACATAATTACTAGGTTTGGATTACCGTCAGCTTTAATGTTTGACAATGCATCTTACTTTTATGGAAATCCAATGGTAGAATTTGCTCTAAAGCAAGGTTTTAAGCTAAAATATTCAGCCAACTATTATCCACAAAGTAATGGATTGGCAGAATCAACGAACAAAAACCTCATCAGAATTATTAAAAGGACTATTGATCAAAATCATAGGAATTGGCACAAAGCATTGACATGTTCTCTATCGGCAGACAGAATTACATTGAAGGCATCTACCGGTTCTTCTCCTTTTGCTTTAGTTTATGGAAAAAAAGTTGTTCTTCCCACAAACATAGCAATCCCATCTCTTGCCCTAGTGCAATTCATTGATGAAAACCCTTCTTCTTCTCTCCAAGCTAGACAGTTTTAGATTCTTAAGCTTGAAGAAGAAAGAGAAAAGGCCAAAGCAACCCACTTCCATCATCAACAATTAGTCAAAGCCTCTTTTGATACAACCTCTGCCAGTCAAAAAACTTTTGAAGTAGGTGATTTGATTTTGAAATGGGACAAAGCACACGAGGAAAAAGGTAAACATACCAATTTTCAAAGATTATGGCTTGGCCCTTTTCAGATTATTGAGAAAATTTGACAATCAACGTTTTTTTACAAGACTTATCAGGTAAGAAGGATTCTTTGCCCGTTAAAGGGAAAATATTGAAAAAATACTTTTCTTAGAAGACAACCTCTTCCAATTTGTATCATATATCCTTTAAAATTCTTAGGAAAATAAAGTTTAAGTAGTATTTACTTTTGGATTTTCAAAATAAAATCTTTGATAATATTTCTAACTTTTCGCTTCTATAAGTAAAAGTTAAAAGAAATAATTAGAACATTCGAGTACCAAAGAAAACCTGATTTATTTGGAAAATCTTGATCTTGCTAAAAAGTGTTTATTCTATGAACAAACTCTTATCTTTTTAGATTATGAATGTTTTGTTATTAGTCAAGAAAATAATCTTTAACCTAGTAAGGACTTTCTGCAGACCAGTATCTTAAAACTCTATCATTATCATCCAAAACTCTCAAAATAGCCAATGATTCACCCCATCTGATAAAATTTTCCTTTTTCAGAGTGTAATTTTAAAATATACAAAACTTAGAAGATAAAAATTCTCATTACAAGCTTGTTTACCATGGTCATAGGAAAATAATTAAGCTGATATTACCAATAATTCATATCAAAACAGGGTAATAGCCAATGATCTCATCGATCAGAAGACAAGGGGTCTCAGCAAGAGCCAGCTTGTTCAGTTTGGTTACAACAAGTGAATGGAATTGCCATTATTAGGTTACCAAGCCTAGACGATGTCTTTTAAGAAATTTGAAAGAAAAGATTATATTAAAAAGGAAAAAGGGACAACATCCAAGTGAGATTCAAAGCAAGTGAATATCATTTTGAAATTTGAAAATTGCTTCAGATGGGATAATGAATATTGTTGGTTAAAAGATAATCCTATTGAGGATATGAACCCCTGCTCGCAGTAGAGGCTCTATTTGTGATAAATGAGTAAACATTAAAAACTAATCTGTAGAAAACACTTGCTATATCACTTTAACTCTTATTATTGACTGATCCAAACATTTGTATTTATATCATCATAAGAGTAAAGTAGTTGAATAAATAGATTGAATAAGTGATGATGATTCTAGAGAAATGTTGTTTACCTTATAACTCATGTTATTATTATTCCTATAATTCTAATTACTTTGAAAGTTTTAGAAATTTTAGAAAACTACTCAGAGATAGTTGGTTCTCCCAAGTGAATCACCAATTGTTGTACTATGAAACAACCCCCCCATTTATAAATGACAATAGCTAAGGTTAGATATATAAATGGGGACCCTTTTTAAATTTTTAGTCTTAGGATAATAAAACCTAACTCTAAGAAATTGCGTTGAAAAATCTTGCAAAACAACCCAAGGATGAGATCCTCATCGCAAATCTCAAATCGCGCTTTTTCATGTGACTATCATAAAACACCTTTAAAAATTTGTGATGCATGATCAAACCTCCCGTTGTGATATCCTGATCATAAGCACCTTGTAATTTCGTAAATCGCACTTTGCAAAATTCGCAAGTAATTAATCTATGCCACTACAATGCCCATTAAAGATTTGCGAAATGCGATATTGCGACGACCACAATCGCATTTCGCCTTATAGAAAGCACAACGCTATATTGTATCCATTTAAAGATTGTGATGTGCAAATAACAATGGTAAGCGTGTGAAATAATTGTGTTTAAAGTACAAAAATGAACGAATTGAGAGGTTAATAAATATTTAGCTACCCAAGGAGAGTTAATCATTTTCCAAGTTATGTGTAGTTAGCGTTGAGTATCTCATTAAATCTTTCTCACGATCCAAAGTCATTTCAGAAAAGCTTTCAATCTTAATTGCCCGATATTGTCTGCGCTGATATATCTTGTCCATTTTAGGCAAGCTACAAAAGACATGTCATTGAGGAAGGTGATGCAGAAATAGAAAAAATAGAGCATTGCTGAATCTGAGTTTACAGAGATGGCTCCCATATTCTCTGATACAGTCTACAACGTTGATGGAGGAGCAACAGCTTGGGAGGTCATATACAATAGGCTTGAGGAAAAGCGTCCCAAAATTACTGTCAAAAGAGAAACAACTGACTCAACAAGACCTTCGGGGCTTCAATTCAAGGATGATCCCTGTGCTTTCTTGCATAAGATAGGAGCGAGGGCTAAAATCCTCCCATACATGGATATGATCAGGTGGGTGGTTGCAAACCTCACCATTGAAGATAGGAAATTAAGGAATTAAAGAAAATAACTTATGAGATCATTTAGAGCAGAGGACATGAAGACAATGTACCATATACATGATCCTCGGGATATATATGATAAGACATACATGGCCAACTGGTGAGCTCCAGTATTGTAGAAATAATGCTACAACTCCTGGAACTCCCTTCTTTAATTTTATCAACCCGGTAGTTCGTAACAAACTTGGAAGCGACGGTGTTGTATGCACAAGTACTAGCTCTTGCCGCAGCTGTCACTTGGTCAGCTGGCACAAGTCCGCTAGGATCTTAAGCCAACTTCTATGAGCTCTTAGAATAAGCTTTTTAATTGATGGATGAAAGCTAACTCGAAGGAAGCTAATCTAATTGCAAAAAGAAACTGAAAGCCAAAAAGAAACGCAAACCCTAACAAACCCTAATTCTACCAGCTAGTCCTACTGACGCAAAGGAGAGCATGCAAACTACTGAAAGAGATGCCATTACTTCTATGAAGGTAAAATACATGTGTCTAGACTACCTCTATCTGAACAAAACATCTTTTTGTATTTTTGATTAAGTTGTTGGAATTATCATGCATGTGCTTTTAACTGGCTTTTTACTGTGCAGGGGTGGATCGAGGAGGAGAAAGGCTTGGAAAAGGTTGGGAAGGTTCAGAGGGGGTCTAAGGAGTCCCTAACACCCTTCCAGAGAGTTTCACAAAGTTTGGCTATCAAGAAACCTCATTTGTGAGCTTCTACAGGAAGTCTGCAGGGGTTCTACAAGATGTTTCAGAATTTCTAAAGGATGTTCAGAAATTTCTACAGGATGTTCTACGATTGGATTTTGGATGATGGGTGAGTGAAAGTGGATGCATGAGTGGATAGGGAGGTAGGATAGGGGTCTGAAATGACTTAGTGACAGAGGGATGAAGTGATAAGAGGGTGTGGAAAGCTAGCTTGTCTTAAAGAGGGCTGACGCAACGGAAGGGCAAGAAGGTAGGGTGACGTGGGCAAAAGAGTAATTGTGAGACGAGGGATCTAACTTGGAGATGGAGCAGTTGGCCTGGACGAAGCTTAGATGGATGAGAGAGTGACGGAGATGCACCGCACAGTGTATACTTAACCAAATCAACCACGTCCTGCACACAATCAAAATATTAACTGATCTATCCCAACTGTTAATGAAACCAATGAACAACAACTTTATTCCTAAAGAAAACCATGTACAGCACTTAAGTAAAGACACATTCCAACAGATCTGAACGCATGACTAACTCCTACAAATGAAAACATTGCACCAAAGATTGCATGGGTAAGCAACCTAGTGTTTTTGTTGGGCAGCACTGTCAGCAATTCCAGCCCCTAGGGAGAGGTGAAAATGAGAGTGCAGGCAACCCTTTTCTGGAGCTCTTATCAATTCTTATCTCATTACTTTATTCTAGATATTTGAAGCAACTCTATTTTTCAACAATGACCTACTTAACCACACAACGAAATCTAACTCAACAAACTGCGTTTCAAATGCATACAAGGAAAATCATAATGCTGAAAGGAAAGATATCAATACAAAGAAGGAGGCCCTAGGCTCTCAGGTTGGGCCCAACCCCGAGAGCTATGGCTCCTCTAGAAACTCAGAGCTGAGATCAAATCTGACTGCTTCCCATTAAAAAATAATAATCATAAGTCAAGAGTCATGCCAATAATGGCTACAAAAGAACAAAACAGAGCTGGCAGCTTGTAGTGCAGAATGTGCAAAAGTTTTTCCAAAAGTCCTCTTCGAAGGCTGAAGCCTTATCATTTATACACCACGAGGCCCAAGCTGGCCTCCTAAATCTATGGGACTTGGCTGACCAAACTGGGAGTGAACAGCTGCTTCCACAAAATCTGTTTGGCTGCCTTCTAGATCCGGTTTTGGTAGCCTTTGGAGCTCGGAGTTGGGGGTGAAGATCCCGAGGGAGGCTATTTAATGCCATAGACAACCCCCCTACGAATCCTCAACCCAAGCTTGGCTGTCTCCTAGCCCTTGTCTGCTTGGTTTTGCTCCACATGTGTCAAAAAATCCTGAAATGAGCACGTGTTAGCCACCTAGGAATAGTGACTACCCTTATTCATACAAATGACATAAACATACTAAAAAATGATGCAGAAGTTATGTCACACGGAATCTGTCAAGGGTGCGGACACGACTGACCTTCCTAGAAGTCTAAGACATTCTAATGACAAACAAGACAAAATGGAGTGATCTTTCTCTAAATACACCTTTTACAACATGAAAACTACAAGTGTTTAGGCTTACCTTATTCCAAAACGCTGTTGTTGAAGTCCGTTCTTGACGATCCGGATGAGCTCCTCCTTCAAGTCAATTCCTGCAACCACAAACAATCAAACAATTACCAAGCACTTGCATTTCATATAATAAAACATATATTCAACATGCAGACCAAGGAACACATGAAATAACTCATTAACACAAGCTATTGAGAAAAATAAACCAGTTTGTATTAATAACGAAACAAAGAAACTCTTACAACCTGGCCTTGGTGTTGTGCAAGTTCCTCCCAGGGTCCATCAAGGGTTTTCCTCTACTTTGACAAAGCTCACCCTCTCCCAAGTAGAATCAAGTGAAGACAATCTCTCCTCACAAGGGCTCTAATGGAAGACCTAAATCCTGCAGCATTTACCCAAAGAAAATGTATAGCTCCAACCTCTTCTCCTTCTGGCTCAATGCCTTTATTTATAGTGCTGTAAAGAGGTTATTCAGGTCCACTATCAATGGGATCATCCCCTCTTTGGGTGGGATAGCTCCCTTATTGATGGGATAAGTTCCCCCTTAATAGAGATACATGAACCAACTGGAGGCGCATCCATTTCATCAAACCGACCTCTAGAATGTTCTAGAAGTAACCACAAGTAACTTTTTCAAGATAAAACTCGCGCATTTTGCCTTTTACAGAGGGACGCACCTGTCCCTTAACATACAGAGCGTCCATGGACGCAGATTTTGTGAACATGGTCAGCGTCCCCGCAGGTAAGGCTAGAGAGAACCTGCGACCCCAGAGATAAACATAGTTTTTACAAGACTTTCTCTCTTCTTTGAGTTTGAGATGGATAACAGAGGCATGAGACTTGCCTAAAAGGGTAGCATGACTGTTGATTTGAGCCATACTAACTGTAAGTAGTCAAGGTGACATTTTTTAGTGTAACAGAGTTGCCCCCTAAAGTGCGAAGCCTGGAATAGATAGGGTTTTGTAATTCTAGGAAGGGTGAAGCGCTTTATCTTTCAAGGATTGCCTTGTGGATGGCCTGTTGGAACTGCAATTTTCAACACAAAATACATGGATAAGATTATATCATCCTGAGGTAGGCATTCCCATACTCAGATTCCAAACTTTTAACTAATGGACTAACTATTCTGATACAGGAATGAT
>CM062815.1:866283886-866437289 GCA_031772625.1 Pinus tabuliformis
GGGCCGGGCCCGTCCGGACAGAGTTCGTGGGGGCAACCACCATCTGGGTGGAACCCTAATGTCGCCTCGAATCCGCAGCCACAGATGTCCTTTAACCCGCAGCTACCATTTTTAGCAACGTTGGAACTACCTGATGTGTCCAAATTAACAAACGACCCTATTTTGCATAATCCGTATTGGCCACCGGTTCCAACCAAAATACCAGGTGACTGTCCAAAGTTTGACGGCAAAGCCGGCGAGGACCCTCAGGCCCATGTAATGACTTATCACCTTTGGTGCTCATCTAACTCGTGGCTTGATGATTCTATCCGGCTTCGCCTCTTCCAGAGGACTCTCACTGGTTCAGCTGCTAAACGGTACATCGAACTCAATCGCGACATGTTTTCGGATTTCAACTCGTTGGCTATGGCCTTTTTAACTCATTTTCAGTTACCCATTCGGTACGAGACTGGGACCCATCTGCTCACGTCTCTCAAATAGGATACAGCTACGCACATCTCTGATCATATACATGAATGGAGAAGGCGCCGTCGCTTGATTAAATTTTGGATTCCTGATCAACTCCTGACCGACTGGTTTACCACGTCCTTTGTCCCTAAAATTGCAAAAGATATCGCAATGGGGGCGTGTGTAACAGAGGAGCAAGCAATCGCGCGAGCTCAGTACCTCGACTTAGTGTATTCTCAGTTAGGTACTTTGTATGAGTATTTTCCAAACGCCCCGAGGCCTGGACAACCCAAAGCTCCACCAAAGCCTTCTGTTGATGGAGTTATTGGTTCTGTAAATTCATCATCTAAGAAATCGGCCGCGAACCCTGGGAAGCAGAAACAGACCGCCTCTCAAGAGAATGCTCCTCAGGGCCAATCTATTTCTGGGAATACCTCCGAGGTAAACGCCGTTCAGTCCACCGCGGCAGACAAATCCTCGAAAGGAAAAAAGAAAGGGAAGGCCAAAGATAAATCTGGGCAGCCCAAGCAGAACCCTCCTAAACCTCCCTCCGAGGAAGGAGCCAAATGGAAGCCTAAGTATCCTTGTCTCATCTGCGAGGAGGATCACTACACCAAAGATTTCCCCAGGCGGTCCGAGGTTAGTCGGCTTTTGAAAGGTGCTCCAGGGCCTCCTACTGTGCTTAAAGAGCCTTTCCCGTCCCAGCAAACGCATCAGGTGGCAGATCCTTCTCAATCCTCTTCCTCATTCGGTTCTCAGGTGTTCATGGCTGGAACCATCCCCATCCATGTTTCAACTCGAGCGAAAGATTATCCATCTTCAGCCGGGAAAGAGCCGGAGGTTCCCTCCAACGCTCCTCCGTCCAGTTCTGGTCCCCTTCACATCGAACGGCCCAGCACCGAGACGATCCCCCAACCCCCTCCCAAAGGTGTACTCAGGAAGTCATCTTATAACCCCAATGCTCGTGCTGCCCAACATTATAGCATTGTCGAGGACTTAGCTCAGGCTCCCTCTGCTATGTCCGCATTAGAAGTCCTCCAGAGCTGCCCCTCCCAGAGGAAGTCCCTGCTATCAGCGATTGGTGGCATAGACCCGGCAGATTCGGATTTAATTTCTTTTGATCTCGAGGGTTTCACGCAGAGACTGCCTCATCAGGTGGCCTTCCTTATACAGGTTCTCATCAACGGCAAAACGATCCATCGTACAGTCATTGATGAAGGTGCCTCAACCTGCATCATGTCGGTTGCTTGCTGGAAGGCTATTGGTTCTCTTGCTCTGAGCCAGTCTCCTACGACCCTGGAGGCTTTCGATGGAAGAGAATCTCGTCCGTATGGTATCCTACCGCGATTGCCTATCTCTTTAGAAGGGAAAACGGTAGAAGTAGAGGTTGAAGTCGTTGACGCCAATCTCACTTACAACCTCCTCCTTGGACGAAGCTGGACATATGCCATGCAAGCCGTGGCTTCCTCCTTGTTCCGTGTCGTTCACTTCCCCCATCAAGGGAGAATCGTCACGGTGGACCAGTTGTCCTTTTTTGCTTCCTCTTCTGAAGGGAATGTGCCATTCGTAGAGCATACCTCCAAGTCGCTAGTGAGTGTGGGTGTTGGATTATTCAAAGATCCCTCCTTGATGGGAGTCTTTCCCCTCCCACCTCCGAATCTCACCTCCGTTAACATGATTACAGTGCGTTCTGATCCATGGGTTCTACCTCCCTTGAATCAGGAAGACTCTTGGGGCGAGATGATGCCGTTGAGTCCTGCCGAGCTCAACTACATCGAGATTGTCACTGCATCGGCGCCACCTCCTGAACCTGTTTTTCCAAGCAGTGTTCCCGATTCATATGACCACTTCCCTTGGTTGGGAGAAGAGGCCACTTCGGATCCCCTAAAGGAATCATTTCCCTCCGACGAGGCTATCATTGAGACTATGTCTCTCGAGGAGCTCCCTTGGTTAGATCACCACCATCGCTCTTCGTTTCTCCCTCCTCATTTGGAAATGGTCGCATGTCTCGAGCGGTTTGCTTCATGTGTCCCATCTCCGCCTCTCCAAACGCCTGTTCAGTTATATCAAGTGTCTTCGGAAGGCAATATGGGTAACATTACGCAAACCCAGGCTATCGACATCTCTGTCAAACCAGGGATTGTCGAGAATATTTTCATTGGAGTCACATGCACTCCTGAGGAAGTTCAACTTTATACCGCGTTATTTCGTGATTTCCGTGATGTTTTTGCATGGTCTTACGAGGAAATGCCCGGCATTGACCCCAGTATTGTGGAGCACGAAATCCCTACTTACCCCGGCGCTAAGCCTGTTCGTCAGCGTTTACGCCCAGTGCACCCTCGAAAGGCTGCAGCCATCAAGGCCGAAGTTGAAAAACTCCTTCGAGCTGGTTTCATCTATGCCATTCCCCTCACGGAATGGGTATCCAATATAGTCCCTGTGAATAAAAAGCAGGGCACTATTCGGGTCTGTGTTGACTATCGCGACATCAATCGCGCCTGTCCAAAAGATAACTTTCCTACGCCTTTTATTGATCAGCTTATTGATGACTGCGCAGGAAGCGAAATTTATTCATTTATGGACGGCTTCTCTGGTTACAACCAGATCAACATAGCCCCCGCAGACCAGCATAAGACTGCTTTCATTTGTCCTTGGGGCACCTTCGCTTATAAGAAGTTACCTTTCGGTCTTAAAAATGCCGGTGCCACTTTCCAGCGTGCAATGTCGTATGCTTTTCATGATATCCGACACATCGTACAGCCTTACCTGGATGACCTTCCAGCTCATTCGGCTAAACGTCAAGACCATCCATCTCATTTACGCGAAATCTTTCTCCGCTGTCGACACTACCGTATTCGACTCAATCCGCATAAGTGTGTCTTCTGCGTAGAATCTGGCCGACTGCTCGGGTTCATCGTCTCCCGGGAAGGTATCCGTCTGGATCCCCTTAAGGTCGAGGCCATTTTGAATCTTCCTCCCCCTGCCTCTCTTCAGCAGTTACAGAGCTTGCAGGGAAAAGCTAATTTTCTCAGACGATTCATTCCAAATTATGCCGAGGTGGCTAAGGGTTTCACACGGTTATTAAAGCGAGATACGCCCTTTCGCTGGGACACTATCACTCAAGAATATTTTGAGCGTCTTAAAGACCTTCTTGTCTCAGCTTCGCTCTTAAGACCTCCGAATTACCACCGTGACTACACCCTTTATCTAGCCGCCGCCGATACCACCATCGGCATGGTTTTAGTGCAAGACGATGATGCTGGCACCGAGCATGTTGTATATTATCTTAGCCGCAACCTTCTGGATACGGAAACTCGCTATGCATATGTCGAGAAGTTGGCATTGGCAGCTGTCTGTGCCGTCCAACGATTCCGTCATTATATCTTGTTGCGCACGACGACCGTGATCTCTGATTGCAACCCCATGACCTACATTTTGTCACGTCAGTTGCTGGGGGGCAAATACTCGAAGTGGATCGTAATCCTCCAAGAGTTCGACTTGGAATTCACTGCAACCAAGTCTAAGAAATCTCTGGTCTTCGCTGAACTGCTCTGTTCCTTACCATCTCAGTCTGCACCATCTCGCTCAGAGGAGCATATTCCGGATGAAACGCTGTTTCTCATCAGCACCCTCGACCCGTGGTACGGGGACATTATCGTATATTTACAAACGTCTTCGTTTCGTCCCAACGTATCGAAAGATGCTCGACGACGAATTCGTCACCAAGCTCAACCATATCGCATTTTGGGCGATACCCTGTACCGCCTCGGCGTCGATTCTGTTCTTCGCCGATGCTTAACCCTCGGGGAGGCTGAGCGAGTCTTGAATGACTGCCACTCCGGCACTTGTGGCGGCCATATGTTCGGATATGCTACCGCCCAGAAAATCCTCCGTGCTGGTTATTTCTGGCCTTCTATCTTCAAGGATTGCATCCTTGCTGGGCGTGCATGTCATGAGTGCCAGGTCTACCACCAGAAGATGCGTGCACCTGTTGCACCACTGCACCCTGTTGTAACCGTAGGTCCATTTGCCAAATGGGGCATCGATTATACGTCCTGTAACCCTCGTTCGGCTGGGGGGCATGGGTACATTATCGTTGCTGTGGATTATTTCACCAAGTGGGCCGAAGCGATGCCTACATTAAACGAAGACGGTCACACAGCGGCGCAGTTTTTATTCAATCATGTTATCACTCGTTTCGGAGTCCCTCAGGCTATTGTTACAGATCACGGAAAGCATTTCCGAAATCATATGATGACGGAGCTAACGACCCAACTAGGCTTGCGCCAAGATAGTTCGTCACCGTACTATCCATAATCTAACGGTCAAGTCGAAGCCGTGAACAAAGTTTTGATTACCATGCTTCAACGCACCGTCAATACGCACAAGTCTAACTGGCATCTTATGCTTTTCCCAGCCTTGTGGGCCTACCGGACTTCTGTGAAGGATGCCACCAGTTTCACCCCGTTTCAGCTGGTTTATGGACTGGAGGCTACCCTTCCCATCGAATGCGAGATTCCTTCATTAAAATTAGTTGTCGAGTTGCTTCCCAACACCACTCTGGTGGAGGAACGACTTCTTTACCTAGAACGGTTAGACGAGACTCGTCGTTTGGCTTCTCTGGCTATCGAAGCACAGAAGAAGAGAGTCAAGGCTCACTTCGACCAGAATATTCATCCTCGTTCCTTTGTTGAGGGAGATTTAGTACTGCTCTACGATCAAGCTAAGGATAAGCTGGGGGCAGGGAAACTCGAATCTATGTGGTTAGGACCCTACATCGTGAAAAGAGTTTTACAAAAGGGCGCATATGAGTTGATTGATTATGAAGGAAATCCTCTTGACAAGCCCCGCAACGGGCTGTATCTGAAGAAATATTATGCATAACTTCGCGCACTCACTTTGTATATACGTGTGTTTTGTGTTTTTCGTGCATGAGTTCGTTTTGCTTTGGTATAAAGGCGTGTTTGCCTCTTATTATGTTTTCTTTTTCCTGTGCAGATGTCTAGTGCACCTTATGTTGGTTTCGCTGATGGTGCCTGCCGCAGCACTTGCAATTTTTCTTCAGCGGCGTGGGTGATCTACGATCCTCACGGAGAATTTTTAGACCTTCAGGGTGTCTGCCTAGGTCGTACCACTAACAACGTTGCCGAGTACAGCGCTGTAATTGAATTACTTGCCGAAGCAGTTGACCTCGGCATCCGAGAACTAGTGGTGAACCTGGACTCCCAGCTGGTCGTCCATCAACTTAACGGGCGATATTCCGTCAGAGACCAGCGCATACTAAGGTTATACCTACGTGTAAGATTGTTGGAACGGAATTTTGATTACATTACTTATCAACACATTCCAAGACGATTAAATACGTTGACTGATGCATTGGAAAATCATGTGTTAGATAGACATTTGCGTAACAGATAAACATCATACAGGAAAGCATAGATAGCATAGTAAGACCATGAGCATATGTAAATAGATCATTTCAAGCATAGTTTGCATATGTGTGCTTTTAAGCTTGCATTAAAAAATATAAAAATACATGGGTCATGTGTCATGCAAATTCATACATAAGATCACAATTGTACTGAACAATTGCATAACATAAACAAGACATCATCACATGTAACAATGGTCCATCTAAAAAGCCGGTATGTATATATATATATATATATATATATATATATATATATATATCGTGTGGCGCACTAAGGCGCTCAAAAATAGGTGTACATGTCCAAAATATCAGTACATCTGAGTCATGTGTCTCAAAATAACAGTGGAAATAAAACCTAGGTAACTATTGAGCCGGATGATGCTCTCTGTAGTACACAGCTGTTCGCGCTACCCACTTCAGAAGGCGGTGCACCCTGGGCTCCACCCCCACTGTATGGATTTGATGCTCTAAGGGGACCTCTTCGACCCCCTGGTAGTCAGGCACTCCCTCCAGCAACCCCTCAAGGTTGCGAGCTACAGTCTCTGACGTGTCAACCCCTGGAGGGACTAAGGCCAAGGCCCCAGCTCCCTGTCCTTCTCTCCGTGCCGTGGCAGCCAGGCCGATCGGTCTAGTAGGCCCCACATCTGCATACCATGACATTTATTAAGACATGTACATAAAAAATTCAAAAACATTGCAAAACTCAAAAGTCAAGTGTTATACCTGCATCATCCCACTGTTCACCTGGGGGCAGCACCATATCAGGGTCATTGCGGAAATCCATGCCCGCGTATGGCCAGTCCTCCACGAAGATAACCTGCTGATCTAGCCAGTCCCGGAAGAATGCTCCCCAGCTATGTGGCCGGCCACCACCTCCGCGTGGCATAATGCGAGCCCATCGTGTGGCCCTCATCTCCCGAGGATCCCTAGGAGCATCCACGGCCATCGTCTGCAGCTGCATGGCTGGCACTCGCTCTAGAATGAGCGGGACTAGGATAGACCCGTAGCCAAACTGCTTCGTCTCTCCGCGACGACAGTTGCTCAGCTGCCTCTTCATGTTGTTGGTCACTGTTGTGGCCCAATCAAACACTGTAGGCTCGAGGCAATCGAGAGCTAGCATAAGGTGGGTCTTCGAAGCCTCGTGGTTGGCCATGCTCCCCGCTGCCCGGGTCACCATGAACAGGATGGTGCGAAGGACTATGTTCCCCACTGTGGGGATTGCTACTTTCCCACTCCGCGTCTTTTCAGCCTCCGGACATACTCGAGCCATGAGATCATCTAGAGGACCGCCGCCAAGTCGTTGTCCCTCTATGACGGGCCTCGCACCCCGGCGTGACAACCCAGTCAGGAAGAAGATATCCATGTGGTCAAATTCAATATCTTGGCCCCGGATGGTGAACTTCCCATCCACCGGGTTCCATGCCCTGATCAGTAGCTCGAGGAGATCATGTTGAGCTCTTAGGCGCGGTGTGAGGAAGAACTTCATGAAACCGCAAGCCCGCATGGCATTGCAGCAATCCACATTTGCCCAAGTAGCTATATGTTCGACCTCGTGCACTCTTTCCTGCCATTGGAAAGCCATTACGTCCTGCACAAGCCATGAAAAGAAATTAGAAGTGCTGGCATGGAATTTTTTACGTTCAAAATTGAAACAAAATTTTTTTTCGCGCCAGCGCGGCTGTTTTAAAAATAGCCGCGCTGGCCATGGCAGCCCTTTGTTATTTTTCAAGGTCAGCGCGGAAGAACATGGGTTTTCCACGCTGACCCGAAGTTGGCAGCGTTTTGTCCTAATTCGGCCAGCGCGGACCCGCGTGGGATATCCGCGCTGACCGAGAGCGCATCTATGCACCAAGAATTCGCCCAATTGGGCAAATCCAACCGCTAAAATCCTATCAAATATGATCAAAATGCGGGGCAAGGAGAGGAGGACCTACCTGGAAGAAGCGGTTCGAGAAATGGTGTCCGTACGGGCTGGAAATCACTCCGTCAACTTTCTGGCTTCTCCACGTCCTTCACGTCCCAAAATGGTAAAATGGTAAAAATGATTTCTCACCCCCCCTATTTATAGTAAAAACTCACAAATGACCATATTTTTGGGTTTCTACCATCTTTTGCCATGACTTTAGCCCTAGATTTGTCGAATGCATGTTTTAATATGTTTTTTACACATATCGAATGGATTTATGCGGGTAGTGCTCTTGTGCAGGTTCGGATAAACCAGCTTGGTCGTGACGGTTTTCCGTGCATTTGGTCGTCTCTAAGCTCTTTTCCGACATTAAACGAGAGAAGATAGCCGAGCCTCCTTTCAGCTCGTTAAAAGGAACGAAAGGCGGTCATTTTAAGCTCTTTTTCGACCGTTGAACTAAAAAGATTGCCGGGTGTTTGTCGTTTCACACTCGATAACGGCTCTAAAACGACATGTTTTCGACCGCTTTTCTACTTTTTCGGGTCGAAGGCACTATCCACGAAAAGTACTCCTCGGTCGTAATGGTCGGGCGGTTCTCTCGAGCATAGTTTTATACTTTTTCGGGCTCGAGAGACACAACTGTACGAAAAAGGACCCCCCTGGAGTCTCCTTTTCCGCGATCTTTTCAGACTCTCGAAACAAGAAAAGATGCCGAGTTTTTCCTTTGTCAGGCTCGTTAAACACTCAATGACATCGGGTATTGTCGGAATGATACACATCAAGCATATGCTATCCCCGTCAAGCTTGTCATCCAAAAATAATCGGGGTACCTGCTAGAAATGGTGGGGCAAATGGAACTATGATTACAGTCGTGTCGGCAGTACGTCGCTCTTGAACATGGCACTCCGCTGCCTCGTGTCTGGGTGGGGCCATCTCATCTTGTTTTCACTAGCTTCCATGGGTTTGGGTTATCCTATTTGGCCTCTCATTTGCTCATTGCCATCATCACCATATCCTCTACTCATTTGATGTCAAGTACTGCCAAACCCGTTTTAGTGCCGCCATATGTTCAAGAGAAGTTGACCTCTGCAACAATACAACCTCGTCTGCTATCTCACACAAACTATTTTACCTCTGTCTCGCGTCGATGATGTGGGAAACATCATGGCCCACCTTCGATCAAGGTCCTTTCCCGTCGACTCCAACTTATTATCCGGGAAGGTGACTTAGAGACTCCCTTCAGGTGCCTTGGAGCCTGCATGCCTCAATGGCAGGTTCTTCGTGTTCGACGTGAGGCTTACATCACTGGCTTCCGATCGAATGATTCCGTGGGTGTTCGACACCAGCTCATTGATTCACACGCCACGGGTTGTACCTATAGTACCTTGAGGGCCATTGTCATTATTGGTGGTACCTCTCGCATCTGTTAACAGTTTCCATCAATGACTGGTAATCAGACGATGTTCATGCATGTTCGACTTCAAATCCTGTATTCACATGCCCGGACTTGTACTTTGTTCGGGTCGAGATGGAGCGCAAGACCCTGGATCCCTGTCTGTTATGGTCCAGGCTGCGATTTTGCGGATGATCATTACATGACTCATTGATGGATGGCTGCGTCCATACCTGAGTCTTCATGGATGGCTGCGACCATACCTTATCATTCTTTTGGTCTCTTTAGCTGGGTGGCTACGTCCATTCCACAGACCATTTTCGCATGTCTTTTGGATGGCTGCGCCCATGCCTAGACTGCATGTATTTGATTGTCGGAGATTTTCGGTCCTTCCTGGTGGTGTTCCAGTTCGGCGTGTGTTGTAAGGCATTTCACCCCTCCCACTCTCTCGGTCTTCATGCTTTAGGGGGCATCTGTTACACAGTAATTTGTCACTACCTTCCTGTCAGTCACCCTGCTGTGCCAAGAATTCACAATCACTAAGTTCCTGCTTTCTGAACGGGCCCAAAAACCCATTTTTCTAAAGTTTTGTCCATCAGCGCGTCTGTTCCTAAAATATCCGCAATGACTGGCGCCCTGTAGTGTATTCCGTGCGCTGCCAGCGCGGAAGGACATCACTTTTCTGCGCTGGTCGACAGCGTGCCTTTCCCGTGTACTTCCGCGCTGACATGACTGTCCCAGTTATTGAGACGCGGCGACAGCGCGACAGTTGCCTAATTATCCGCGCTGATCCAGTTTGGGCGAATTTGTTCAAACAACCAGCCTTCCAGATAACTCCAGGCTTGGTTGTTAGCTTTGTGAATGTCGACTCCTTTCTATGGCATGTCTGTTCGACCCTTTGCAACAACTTCCCTTGAATATAAGCTCATCCTTCCACCCTTTTAGGAGACTCCTTCTCCTATATAAACTCCCACCATTACCATGAGTAGCTAGTTAGACATAGCTTGGAATAGCTTGGATTGTACAGAGCTTATAGTGCTCAGATTGCTGCTACTATAGGTTTGGTGTGCTAAGTGTGGAAGTGATTGATTGCTTAGGGAAGGTTGTTTTGTGTTGCTTGTATGTGAGAGAGAGAGTTGTTTGTCTTGGGAGAATCATCCTCAAAGGTGAATGCTCGAGATACATGCTGACTGGCCCCTCCTGAGAAGGTTACTGACGTCAGAACATTTGGTTGTACTCTTCTCTATTCTGATTAATAATAGATGACTGCTATTATTGTTCCATTCTCATTTGTCTATGCTATGGTTAAATGTGAATTACATCTTTTCTGACCGATGTATGGTTGATTTTACTAGATTTCACGCTTGCGTTTGTTTCCTCTTCGTGTGTGCAGGTATCTATTCGCGAAGATCGCGGAGGATTGTGACCAGCCGAAGCGAAGGAGCGAAGGCAACATCTCTTCGTCAAACGACAGCGCAGGAATCCAAGTAGGTGCTCTTTACCTCTTGTTTAATCGTAATTGGGATCATGCATAGCAGCATTGTGTGATTGTTGCTAGACCCCTGCTGGGCTAGTAGGGATCGCCTCTCTCCGTAGAGGGGATTTACCTCTCCAACACCCTCATTTGAACTTTTTCGAGCACAAGCCATCTCCTTCCTTGACCTTGCAACACTGCTGGCCTTCCCTCTTGAAACTGTGCAATTTAATATCTCTAGAAATTACGCTAGGCCTTCATAATCACAACTTCAGAATCATGGAAGGTTGGTTAGTCTTGAGCTCAAAAATTGCACAAGAGGTTCCTTCCTCTTAGAAACTGTGCAATTCACTGAGGCAAGGCACTGTGTAATCCCTTGAGCCTAGTAATTGTGCAATCCCTTCTGCCAGTGTGAATGAGAAGTTTATCAAAAGGGTAGAGTTGGCCTTCTTAAAAAATAGGAGTTGAAAAATTAATGTGTGGTTAAGTCCACTAAGCTGTTAATTATGAATTTTAGACAAGTGGTGTTTTTTCCTTGATTTTAGGCATGTGCATCGAAAACCCTAACCCAATAATATCTATATAATAGATGCCTCTAGAGCTCATTTTCAAATTTGATCTTGTATCTCTAGCCTTCCTAACAAGATCAAGGAACTTTAAGCCAAGTTTGTAGCGATTTTTTGGGTAAGTTTTGGATCTGTTGCTTTTTGTTGTGTTTTTTGTCACTTTTGCTTCTATGAGTCCTATTCTACCTATTTCTTTTCATAGTAGCTAGTGTTTTAACTAGTATTAGCTTGTACAAGTGTTGATTCAATCAGTCATTCAATTTTTCTAAGTATCAGTGTGTCATTCACATTTTCTAAGTGTCACAATAGCTTCTTGTTTTTTCCCACTAACAATTGTCGTTTTTGGGTCACTTAGTGCATTTTCGTTTTTCCTTTTGCATGTTTATTACTAGTACTTAGTTTTCATTGATCTATATTTCCCATAACCCGATCCACCTTCCTTCCTACCCCAACACTCATATATGATCTTTTCTCTCTCCTTCCCACGCAGATCTGTGTAATCATGGCCAACAGTTTCCCTCCCCAACTGCGCAATTCACATTCTTTGGGTTCAAGCCTTATGCTTGGCCTCTGGGACTATGCAATGCATAATCACTGGTTTGCCCAGCTGTGCATTGTGCAGTGTCAAGCCTCAATCCTCAACCCTTGCCACTTTGATAGTGTAATGTGCAGTCTCTTCCTTCAGGCTGCCTGGATAGGATTGCACATTACACAATCTCAAGCCTCTAGTTGTCACCTTATCTGTTGATATTGCATAATATGCAGTTCATGAGCCTAGTCTCTCACCCCCAGTCTAGATTGTGCAATCCTTCCCTTCAGTCTGTGATTGTGCTTTCCATGAGTGCATCTTGTGAAAGAAGTACTACATCTTTTGAGATTATCTCTCTCAATTAGTTTTTTTCACCATGGGACCAAAGAGATATGCCTCCAAAGACACCATAGAAAGTAGCACCGATGAAGCAGTTGAAAGTGCCCTGGTCACCATGGAAGTTTTTTTAGAAACTCAACTATTCATTGAGAATGATTCAGATATAACATGGCACATAGTGAAGGATGCATTCACGACAACTAATTACAAAGTAGATCTTGAAGACAAGTAGTTTTATATTAATGTCCAGAAGTTAGGATTGCATAATATTGCATATAGGTATCCAAATTTCTCTTGTGCATATATTATGAAATGGATCTTGTCACATATTGATTCAAAGAAGATGATCCTCAGTGGTGTCAGCGGACAAAGGCTTGCCTCATTTGTGGCACATGATTTTTCGATTATGTATCACGTACCTATGTAAGAAGCCTACATGGATTCTCACTTCTACGTAGTTAACAACTACTTGAGCACTAAATATGTCATCAAAGGTTGGGTGAAAGAGCCATACAAATTCTGATAGACACCTAGCAACACTTACAAGACCAAATATATTAGAAAATCATTCCAGAACTTTATTGTTCTATTTTGTTGAATCTACGGTCAAAAGAGTAGTGAGACCTTTCCTGAAGGTTGGGAATTCCTACTACATCAGGTGGTGAATTATGGGAAAGAATTCAATTGGTCAGAATTATTGGCTCAAAAATTAAAGATCCATGTAACCAATTCCAAGAACCCTCCCAACGATAAGCAGTCCAGATTCTACATGTACGCATACTTTCTGGATGCGATATGCATTCAGAACGATTTTCTTGGCATGAATTGGACTTGGTCACCGAAGGAATCTATTGTCCACATTTACTACAAAGTTCTTTCAGAGTGAAACTATAGGGGAGTTATGGATAAGTTGAATTCTCACTTCCTCACACCACTGTACCAAATTCTCTTTGAGGAAGATCCATCTTACATGTTCCAAGAGGCAATGGAAGCAGTAACAAAACTTTCCGATTTGTTTGCCTCACTAGATGACACTTACATTAGGATATTTGGTGGTCATAAGTCTTCGCATTTGTCGTCAACGTATGCCACCAATAAATTTTTCATCCAGGACGTAGCTTATCATCTTTCCATAGGTTTATTAGTAGTTTTTCAAAGGAAGAAGAGAGCCCCTTGGCCCACGCTTCCTTGGAAAATTAGATAGTACGAGATTAGGAATTTGAAGGCTACAAAGACAGAGGGAAAATAACTAGGGAAGTTTGAGTTCGGTCTTATGGAATATCATTTGTATGATCATAGAAGTGTTTGCAAGCAAAAATTTGCAAATATACATTTCAACTGGCCGACCAAGAATTTTTCCAGACTGGAGGAGGAAAAGATTAAGAATTGTCATAATGCCTCCAAGCCTCATGCCCCAATAAGCTTTGCAGGTACATCGCAAGTTACTCCTCAGCAAGAAGAAGCTCTGGAAGTAGAAACATCAGAGAGGTGCAACCCAATGCACGGAAAGGGGAAGCGGAAGGTTGTGCATAGTCAAATAGAAGAACAAATCTGGAAATGGAAATCAAACCCAATCATCTTGAAAGCAGCCATAACAACAGAAAGAAAGAGGAAGAAGAAGAATTAGGAGGAATAATTAAGGTAGAAGGAAGAGAAAGAACAGAAAGAAAAAGAAAGAGGCATAGAAAAGAAGAAGAAAGGTAGAAGAAAGAGGAGGAAGAAACAACTCTGAAGCAAGACAAAGAAGAGGAACATAGTCGTATATTTGAATAAGAAAGCAAGCAACTCCTGGATAAAGAACTTGCCCAGGAAATTAAAGACTTGATAGTGATCCAAGACATGGAGGTAGTGTCGGAGAAGAAAAATCAAGATGTGATCTTATTCCTTCCACACAACAAAACACCACTCAGCCTCCATCTCCTCCTACGGAAGGGCAACATCTAGCCGAGGAACAGGAAATTTCTACTCTTGATGAAGGTATGGTGATGGATATCTACAGTTTAACTTATAATGAGCTGTAGAAGAAGATTGTACAGGAAAGTAAGAAGAACTTCCAAAATGACCTCACACATCCCGCTTTTATAAAAGAAAATGTGATTGTGATGGATACCAAGAATACTTCAGAAGCTATTGCCGCAACCAACTTGGCCTTCACAAGAGCCTCCAAGTTAAACACAGTATTTGATGGCCAAGAAAAAACAAATGGAAAAGAACTTACAAGATGCAAGGAAATATATTGAAAAAATTTAGGAAGAGGTTTAGAAAGTAGCTCTTGTGCAAGTGTACTTAGAAGAACTCAAGGCGGCCATACATGGTGAAGTATCGGCATTCGGAGACACTATGACGAAATTATATTAGGATTTAGTCACCATGCACAAATAAATTGTCTGCCAGCATGACATGCAACAAAAATTTAGAGAAGTTATAAATCTCTCAAGGTTTTCCATGTAGCCATCATTGTTGTGCATGAGTGGGGAATGCAATATAGAGGTGCACCTCCTGAGTTGATAAAGAAGACAAGGCAACAAGCCAAGTTGGAGAAGGAAAAAATTAAGATGCTCATCCAAAGTATTAAGCAGCTCGGAACTTTCATAACCAACATTCAGTCCTCTTATGCAAGGTTGTATAATAATGTGGATTTCATGGTGAAGTCACACAATATCCCTTCAGTCAGCACACTCATCGAATCTAAAGGAAGAAAGAAGGTTTGACAAGAAGTTGAGGAATACTTGGACCAGTTCAAGAAGATCACTAACAAGGGAGATTTAGAGGTGGAAATGCATGGTATGCATAAGCATATTGATGGCCTTTCTAAGATAAACAACATGTTTTTCTTGTTATAGAAGGAAGCACAAATTGGCTCCAAGATTGTGTACCCAGATGCAATGGAGGCAAGAGTTTGCTTCTAGCCTGATTCCTTCGAAAATTTTGGGGAAGTCATTGTATAGTATAAAGTTTGGCATATCTGTGTGACTTAAAAGCTACAATTCGAAGTGGTTGAGCTGGATTTTCCCCAAACTCAAGCTTGATATGTTGTTTGTCTTATTAGGCTTGTTTAGTTGACTCTACCCAATTTTGTCTTAAATGGGTATGAGCGATATTGTAATATTATAGTTGTAATTAATTTGTAAGTGAAATTCCAAGTGTCAATTATGGGATGTGAAAAGTCATTTTGTAAGGAAGTGTTAAACACACATGGGAGAAAGAACAATATGAAAGATAATCAGGAGAGTACAATTTTTATTAACAAATGATTTACATTTATAGTACAATATGTGACCAATGGGTTTCAAATCCCAAGGTCTCTTTGACTACTTTGTCTGTTCAGCTTCCACACTAACCCATTTAGGATTAGGTGTCCAACATTCCCCCCCTTAATCCGAAGGGTTATGTATGAGTCCAAGAAGAGAGCTGTAATACAAAATGTGCAAAAAATGCATGGCAGCACTAGGCTGAATGTGCTCTATGAAATGTTGGTATAAAGGGCAGTGGTTTAAGGATGACCACCAACACTGGAATGCTTAGTGCAGTTCCTAGAACTCTTCCAAAACTGGCAAGAAGCTGAAGTCCTCTGCTAGAGGTAGTGATCCTATTGTTTTAAAGAGGGAAACCTTCAACCATGAAAGGGAGGTCTCACCTCGCATAAAAGGGAGAACTTCAACCTGAAAAGGGAAGTCTCAACCTTTGATGGTTTAAGGATGACCAACAACTCTGGAATGCTTAAAGCAATTCGTGGAACTCTTCCAAAACTGGCAAGAAGATGGAGTCTTCTGCTAGAGGAAGTGTTCTCAATTTTGTTCCTAGAATTCTTCCAAAACTGGCAAGAAGCTGAAGTCTTATGCTAGAGGAAGTGTCCCAGATTGCCAACTGAAGGCATGTTCATGGGCATCTTTGTTTCTGGCTACAACTCTGAAACTGGTGTGGCAGGCTGTGGCTCAGGCTCGCTTGATGTGGCTTTGAAGCTTGTAGATGACCATCATTTCCCCCCCTGTCAGATACAAGGTGAGATGATGGAGAAAAATTAACTGCAAGACTGTTCAATACTCTGGAACAAGTTCTGACATGTGTTTGGAATACCTTCTTGGTTGTTGATGCCCATTGCCAAGAAGCGTTCCATCCTAGATGAATCTTTGTTCTTGCAGGACGTTTGTTTCTGAAGCATCTGTGTGAAGAATGACTTGTTTTATGACAATTCTTACATGGATGAAGATCAAGACAGTGATCTTTTAAATGGCCAACTCGGTCACAGTGTTGGCATTTCACAATCTGTTGTTGTTTTTGTTGTTGCGGTGGAAGAGGAGTAGAATCTGGAACAGCTGGAGGTGAACTGCCATGAGGAGCAGGTGAACTGTCATGAATAAATCCAGCACTCTGAAACTGAATGGGCTTGGCGTAGTCTGGAATATGAAAGGACAAGTCCTTGTCATATCCAATACTAGTTCTGTGCTTGTTGTGGACAAGCTGTTCCCAAGGTCTGATGATGGGCTTGGGAAGTGTAGACTGAGTTTTTGCATCTGCATGTACAACTGCTGCTTTATCTGAATGAACTGTAACATTATTGACTTGCTGTTTATGGGAGTCTGTTTCATTGTTCTGAACAGAAACAGGTTCAGAATGATGACTCCACTGCTATAATTCTTCCTGCTGCAGTTGTGATTCAAGCTGCAAAAACTCTATCTTTTCTTGTGCATATTGTAGACATGTTTGAATGTCTGAAAGAGAGGCTTTGTTAATTTTGACTGTGCTGTCAGCAGTGGACTTGATTAGAGTTTTTAGTAACTCTAATAAGCCATGAATTTTCGCCATTATTCGACCAAACAAATGGGCAAAGTGTTAAGAAACCAAATGCACAGTGTTGCTTCGCAATAAATGTTTTTTTTTCTGCAAAACAGATGATATCAAGCAGTATTCAAGGCAGACCCCATCAATGAGGAAAAGCAGAATTCTTTATAGCATGAAGGCTCAATCTTTTGTCTACAAAAATGTGTTTACAATCAGCGCGAATCAGTGCAGCACTTTACCAATACACCACCGTGGGAAAACACATCATTAACCACTTTGCATGTTCAGAGGTTGATTCTCGATGGAGGAAATATGGACGATGCAATTCATGAGACGAAGACAGCGTAGTAAAAATACCATACCATAGACAGCTTACTAATGTAATAGACAACGTTAACTTACAACTCAAATAAATAAACAACCTACACAGCTACACTGCCAAGATATTGTTGATTCTTATGATCGCATTTTTTAGCGCGCATCACCCACAGTTCTTATCCGGTAAGGAGTATAAATCTTAGTGTAAGCTACCTCAGTTGTGATCTCTGTCAAAATAAGTTGCGTATGACTAAGAGCAGAAAGCCAACAAATATATGTGCATTACAACATTCTTGCCTTGAGTTGCACTATTGCTAAATGGATATGTGCATACACAATGGAGATATATAAAAAGAATTATCAATTTCAATCTTAACAAGTCGTCAGGTGCCCTGCGAGGGAAACTGTAGGTTCAAAGGCATTGGCTGGAGAATTAAATTTCTATGCAAAAATAGTGCCAATCTTCTGTTCCAGCAAAAAGCATTTGCATTTGATTAACGACAGCAAGGGCATGAACTTGTCCCCTGGGGCTATCTAAAGATTGTTCCGTGGACGTGAGTATTCCAAGCCTTGACAGCGTTAGGATCGCCAACAAAAATCCAAGGAGAATCCGTGTAAATCAGTGAGTATTAGCACTGTATTAGTTTTTCCCATCCTCGCAAGCCGAAGGCCTTTCTACCAGTTGAATGGTGCGTAGATCCATGGAACCCGCTGGTGGATCAACTGATCAGCGGACAAAACACGTGCAATTCAGTCGAGAAGTGGAGTAATTCCCACACACAACACCATAGACGAGTATCTCCCAAATAAAAAACAACTATTCAATCAACCTATTGCAATAATCATTAAAACTCAACTTGTATCTATTATAGCAGATAGTCCATGTCGAGAAGACTACTTTTGAATGCTTATAGAGAAATTATGCTGAATCATATTACCACCTCAAATGTATCATAGCAAATGTGAAAATCAGACAGCTATTGCAAGTGATCCTTGTAGCTATTTAGTAGCAGTTCCTTAGCAGATGACACAACCCTCACGGCCAAATTTCATCTCAGACGGCGCCATAATTTCGAACCTCAACTATTCAATTTCCGATGCGGTCAGAGACAAGCTATGGATTATGAGAGACAGATGCGTTATAGAGAGCGTTATGGATAGAGCAGAGAGCGTTATGGACAGATCGCGGTGGCGCAGTGGAAAGGAATATGGACAGATGCGTTATGGATAGATGCGTTATGGAACGTTAAGTATTAGAATCAATGAGACTGTCGTGTCAGGAGAGAAACGTAAGCGTCAGAAGGATAATTTGTTGTCTGCCACGCTCCGATACCTTTATTCCGTGCTCTGATTTTTATTTGCTGCCACAGCGTTTTCAACAAAACCCCCCTTGAATAGGAGTTAGGAATGACCGACCACCATAAGCAAGCTTGATCAGTGCATATTGAAAGGAAACAAAATAATTTAACGCATGTTCATGCATCATTCAACGTCGGGCAACTTCCACTATTGGACAGCTTGACTCCGGTCCAATAGGGCCATGGGTTCATATCCCACTCTCAACCGGTTCTGTAACAACCTCTTAATACTTTCAGTGTGTTCAGAACTCAATGCAACAACAATTTATTTCCGCCACCATTCAACAATAGTCGTGATTTGTTTCCACTAGCGTTCAAAACTCAAATCAACAACAATTTCAATCGCTGAATCGACCCATTTAATTGCTTAAATTTTGCAGAGCAGGGTGTACACACCATTGAAAGTAATAGTCATGCCCATTTCAACGCAACAACAAAATAGTTTGCACACACAGATTCGATGCTTCGAGAATCGATGAGACATATATTTTTCATTAAAAAGAATAATGACAGAATATGGCAGAGGGAGCAACATTTATTTGAAAAATGGGAGCATTCGATACCATTACATTTGAAAAACGACATTCATTTGTACAAATACTCAAAGCAGCAAACGTATTTCAGGCAGCATGAAAAACAGTTATGTTAACGGTGGTATGTCGATTTAGCAGAAGCGTTCTTCTGCCTTCCGCTCTAGACCAAGTAATCATTCACCAAATTAATCCTTCTGCCTTCCAGTGCTTAGACCAATTGCTCAGGGAATAACAACATGTCATTTTTTTATTTTTATTTTTAACAAAGGGATAAACCCTGAGGAAGAAAACTACACAGGCCACACATCATGGCTCTGATACCATGTTAAACACACATGGGAGCAAGAACAATATGAAAGATAATCAGGAGAGTTAACAAATGATTTACATTTATAGTACAATATGTGACCGTTGGGTTTCACATCCCAAGGTCTCTTGGACTAATTTGTCTGTTCAACTTCCACACTAAACCATTTAGGATTAGGTGTCCAATAGGAAGTAAAAAGGTCATGGTTGAAAGAAGTCCAATATTCATGAGGGAAGTCTAAGAGTCACAAAGGGGAGATGACTAGTCATCTCATTTGTTATAAATATACCCTCATAACTCATGTAAAAGGATTTTGGCCTGTCTTTTGCCAGGATTGAAAGCTAGGGATTTTTGTCAAGAGCCTTAGCTTCTCCTTTAGCATAGAGGGAGTATCTTGCTTTGGAGGAGCACATGTTGGCTTCACGTTCCACTATTGGGGCTAGTGGTTGTCAATTGTATATGTATGTTTGGGACTTTCACAAAAATAAAAGCTTGGAGTCAGCACATTTTCATGCATATGTTGTGACTATAGTAGGACTATTATTGTTATGTTTAAAATATATGTTATTTCATTTATGCTAAATCTTATGAACTAATTCATTTTCATTAGTATGAATCTTGTTGAGTGCATGTTATTATGTATTTCAATCATGGTTATCATGTGAACTGTTTCGCAAGCTAACTTGTGATCCCTTTTATTCTCGTGTGTTCCTTTCAAGATACGTACTATTACAGGCTTTTAAGGGGCTCACTTACTCCCCCTTTGTTTTGGTAGAACCTCTCATGCATTGCAATTAACTCTTCATAGAGTTATACACTTGTTTCACTAAGTCACAAGTACATCATTCCATGTGTCATCATAGCCAAGGCGTACCACTAAAACACACTATTTTGGAAAATGGGTTGTATTCCAGATGGGGCTCCCACACCAAATGGTGTGGGGTCTATTTGGGACCTCATCTCGAGGAGACCCCCTTGAATGTTGGTAAGTCCAACACTGCCAATATTTCTGGTGCTAGAAGGAGGTCCAGATGACAAACTGAGCTAGTGAAATATTTTTTAAATTTCCTTATCATTAATGGCTTCTTCCCAAATATTAACACTGTCATGTTTTTCCAGAAATGCAAACCTGAAAGTGCCCATGGGAATAATCCACGAATTTCCTAATTTAAAGTCTTATGGTGAGGATGGAAAAACCATTCTCGAGCACACAACTCATTTTCTTGAATTCTGCACTCATCTTAAAATTCATTGTGAAGAAATTTCTTGCAGGTTGTTCATCCTCACATTCGAAGCACATGTTAAGGAATAGTGCTACATTTTGTCGACTGCTTCAATTCACTCTTTTGAACATATTATCAAGGATATTTATCACATCTTTGACAGGTATGACTAAAAATATGTTTACAAGAAAATCACGCATTTTAGAAAAGCACCTGATGAATCTCTCGAAGATTTTCACGATATTTTCATTCATTTCTATTTTGAATTTTCTGAAGATGATATTGACTGGGATCTTATGAAAGAGAAGTTTGAATTTCTTATTCACATTTCAATGAATCCAACAAAAAATCAATCTTTTGAAATCCTCCCAAAATACACTAGTTGTGGAGATCTTAAATCTGTGACAAAAGAAGTTGTTGTCCCTAGTGATTCTTCATCTTCCTCTCATCAAATAGCTCTATGGATATGGGTTGAGGTTATAGAACTTGAATTTTATCCTTTGATTTATCACCATCTTCTCCCACCTCCCATATTCAGAATGTCAATGCAATTTTTGATTGCAAAGTTGGTTCAACTAGTGATATTCTTTCTTCCCATCCTTCACTTGTGGTTTCCTTTGATCCTCCTGAGTTTGAGTTGTCACAACCTTTTGATTTAACTATTTCTTTTGATGTTCAAGAGGATCAAATTAAGGATGTAGATAGTGTTAACCAATAAACTTGTGATGTCATTCATCATGACTATGTGTGGGATGTTGCTGTTGAACAAGAATTTACAATGAAGGTTGATATTTCTCCTTTTGGACCTCTCCCTCATTAACTTGATATCTTCCATGATTCTGTCATATTTGTTGTATCTTTCGAACAATCAATTTCTGACAATTTTAATTCTGATCACACTCAGGACTCGTGGAGTGTTAGTTTTACATTTGAACATGGCGAGAAAAAAACTTCTCTTTGTGATCTCTCTCATCTCTAATCTTATCTGTTTTTAGAAAAATAGAGAGTGGAATCTCTTGTTTGCAATCACCCCCTCTCTACGATTCACCAGATTAGGAGGATTCCTTGTTTCCACATGAAGAAAACTTTGATCACGGGTGTCTTGATCTATTCATTGAATCATCTTATAACAGCCCCTGGTTAAAAATTCATGTAAATGTAAAAATATAAGACCATGGTTAAGGGACATGTATTCCAAGATAAATGTTGGGAAAGACATCCTAGCGTGGGTGTTCATTCGGTTTATTATGGCTAAGGAAATTGGAAAAAGAAATGGCTAAGGCATTAAAAAGGAAAAAATGTATTTTGGCACATCTATTTATGAAAATAAACGAAAATAGGAGGAAAGGAATGTGAAAGGTCATAGGTTGCATGTGAGGAGGAAATTGAAGGAAAATAATGGAAAATTGAAGAAAATAGAGGCCTCATTGATCAAAAAGCTTTTGAGGATTAGTTGGAAATATTTTTCTTAACTTTAGAGAAATGGAGGGAAAATCAAGCAAAGGAAGGACAAGGAAAAGGAAGGAAAGCAAAGATCAAGCAAGGAAGAGAAGGATCAAGCAGCTTTAGCAGGAATACTTGCAAATAACATATTGCATGTCTGATTTCCTAGTTGTTTTTGACATGCATGGCTTTGCATGTTGGTATATGGTTCTCTTGTTGTTGGTAGCACAGTTTTTTTGGGTTATGACAATGGTTTTTAGCCTAGCCTTGCCTTTTCTGGATAGCCATTGTGTGATGGGATTGTTTTCTTAGTTTTGAGCTTTGGAATTATTGGATAGTTTCAGAATCTGGGGTGGAGGTGGTCTCAGGGAAATCTCCAAAGGCCTAGGAATCCCTTGACCAATTTTGGCGGGATACATAATAAAGCCTAAGGGTGGATTCTTAGTTTAGGGCCTAGTGATCCAGTGTGGATTGTGGTAAAGTGTGAGATACTAGTGTCTGGGTTTAGGGCCTAATGATCCGGTGTGGAGTGCGATAAAGCCTAAGAGATAAGGAGATGGAAAATTCTTCAAGGATAGTGATCGAGTATGGAGGCATTCTAAGCTTGGTATGGTTTTGTGATCTTGGTGCAAGTTTTTGTGATATCACAGTTTGGTGAGGGTGGAGGTGGTTTAACCTCTAGATTCCCTTAATCTTTTTTGGATTGGTTTATCTATGAGATCCCATATCCATGATTAGAATATCACATGGGGGTGACTGGTTGAAAGAAATATTGTGTTCAACCATGTCTACAGTCGGGTGGTACGTGGAAGTCCTAAGCCTGGTCGAATTTTCCTATGTTTAATAAAATCTTAGTTCTCTTTCTTTCATACTTCTTAATATGTGGCTTTAATGGTTGTTATCTCATTTTTATTTTCACGGTTTAATGTTCGTTATAAGCATGGTTATATGACTGGTTATTGTCATGGTTATTTCATGTATTTACTTGTAACTAAAAGGATAATGGATGCAAGAACTAATTGATGTCAAAATAGTTAAAGGAAGAGGGTAGGGATCCTTCTTGTCAAGTTGCATATGAGTTATGAGTCATTTATGTTTTGTCTTGTATTCATTTCTTGTAGATTTCATTGATGCCAAGTGTTTGACAGAAAGTAAGTCCTGGTTAGGGATGGTTAGGCCTAGTCTTGAAGCCAGTTTTTTATTTATAAGTCTTTTCATAATGTAATTTATGGATTCTAAAAGCTACAGGGGTTTCTAGGCAGTGTCCTGGATTCTAGGCTTGAAAAGCGGCTCAAATCCTAGGGACGCAGGCACAGGTTTGAGATGAAAGTCCCTAGACGTTTGCATGCCCATGTTGTTATTGCGTTCAGAGGTCCTCTGGAGCACCCTTGCCCATATCAAGGGAGCGTCCAGGGGTTTAGTGGTCTAAAAGTTTAGTGGGACCTCGGGGCTTGTTAGGAGAATGATTGAGATGCATTTTAGGAGTCATGTAGTAGGTGCAGAAGGTCTGGTATGGTGTGTTTCCGTCAATTCCACTTGTTTAATGTCACTTAGGATGTTAAATCATATCATGGTAACTTCTCATCACATGTTTACCTCGGATGGCTGGTTACTTGGGTAGATGTGGGAGGAGGGCATTACAGAGTGGTATCAGAGCATGGTTCACCCCTCGGACTCGATGGGTGGTGTGTTGGCCATGCATTCATGTTGGTTTCATGTGTTCCATATGCTTGTAGTCCATGTTCTTGTTGCATTTGCATGGTGTTGACCACAGTTGTAGTGATGTCGCCATGTGAAGGTTGATGGTGTTGTTGTGGGATGTGTCATTATGAGTGTATGGTTGTATATGCATTTGTTGTGCATGTCAGTGTCTATATGTTGCTATGCATGCATTTTCATGGTTATGGTTATGCATGTCTGGTAGGTTAGGCATGCATTGTGAGGTCATTATATGCAATTAGGTCATCATGAGGCTATTGGCATGTTATGATGCTAATGTAATGAATGCGGTAAAGTAGGAGATGCAGACCATCAAAGTGAAGTTACAGCATTCGACCTCAAGGAAAGAACATGTCGTCATACATGTTTGTACGTTGGACATGCAGGTATGTAGGTTAAGGATTGTTATATGCATTATGGTTATGTGTATGCCTTTCATTCTATCGATGTTATGGTTAAATACATCATAGATACTAGTTGGTTAGTGTAGTCATATGCATATGTGTCGGATAGTCATGAATGATAGTAACATGTGGTTGTATGCATTTCTATTGTTGTTTTATGTTATATAACTTGATGATTATGTTATATGTTGTTGATGAGTATGTTATAGGCTAACTTATTGTTGTTATATGATATTTAGCTTGATTATTAGGGTTATTACATTAAGATCTTGATGTTGTATGTATCATACTAATTTTGACTGGTCTATGCAAATGGTTAGGATTATGACATTCGGGTATGAGTTAATATGTTGTGATATTATGTCATACTAATCTAGACTGGCTTTGTAGATGTGATTATTATTTATGAATGAAAATCGTTTATGAGTTTATGATGTGAACATGTTAGATAATTATTGTTATGGATATCATGACCTTATTTATGGTTGAATTGATATGTTGTGAAGTTATATCATGTTAATCTAGCTTGAGTGTGAAGAAAAAATATCCTCCCTTGATATACCTTCAGGTATGAGTTTTCTTATTTCATTTATCTGTTGTTTGAATGTTTGATTAATTGCATGATATGATTATGTGTCTGTAAGATTGCATGAAGAAATGATCTTGCTTTAAGATGGTCGAATAATACATATGTGTTGAGACAACTGATATGTACTTGTGTAAGTAGGTGATAGTTGTATCAATATTTATTATGACTGGTTGAGTATGACATGGTTTTTAGACTTGTTAAAGGTTGATTTAAAATTAATATACATGATTTTTGATCTTTGGAACGTGAGAATGACATGTGTGAGAAGTTGCACGGAAACATGCTTGGTATTAGCTTGAAAAGGTAATAGTTGATGTGTCTATATAACTAATAGCTAGGTGATGTGGGAGTCCATAGTAAGACTCAATTGCAGTAAGGAAAGGTTACAATAAATGAACTAGGTGAAAATTTCTTTGGCTATGTTTAGAAACCGCAACCCAAACGAATGAGGGCTTTGCATACAGGAAGTTTTCTTAAATTTGAATTCATTTGACATTATGAGGATATGTGTTATATTCATAAATATGTATTTGACATGTATAACAATTTGTTTTATTTATGGCTAGATTTGTCGAAGGATTGGAGTCCCTTGAGATATGTCATGGATGTGTTCAGTTGCAAGCAATGTGCTTGGCACAACAAGGTAAGGTAACTGGTGTATTTTTATGTTTATTTATGAACTGACAATTATGTATCTATGGAAATATGATATAGGTCATTGCATGGAAAAGAAGCTTCCATGTTATATAGTATTTTTTCGCACTCCCAATCTCGTATCCTGAAGTGTCACACTGTCGTAAATGTCGCCAGCGTTGCAAAGTGATGGAAGTTGTTGCAACTAATGTATTCACCATCAAACATGTTTGGAACATCCCTGAAGAAAAGAAATAAAAATTTCCTTGAAAGCATTCAAAAGAACTTGTCAAAAATCCTTTTTTGCAAGCCCAACATGTTTCCCATAACCAATATCTCGCAATAGTAACCTCTAGCAGACTAGCATCACACATGTATAGCACTGCCAGCGTGATTTTTATCAGGAAAATCCGCATTGGTCCTCTTTAGGTCGTTTTTCCCAAAATTGAGGATAGAATTCTCTTACTATAAAGCTCGAGAACAACGATGTGGTTTCAGGTGAATGAAGATTGGAACGAGATCTCCCATTCATGGTCCTATATCCTACTTTCATGGATCTCTCCCTTGTGATGTGGAACTAATCCCTCTTTTCATGGATCCTCAACTCCCTCTCCTTCCCTATAAATGAATTTTCCATCCACTAATGGTTGGTTGTTGATTGGTTGGTTTCCATCCTAGTGTTGAATTGGTCCCAAATGCTACCCATTCGCAAAGGAGAAAAGGTGTTTGAAGGCTAAGGATTGGACTTGGAATCTCACTTGAAGGAGGCTTCCAACATTAAGGCTTCATTAGTTGTAATGCTCCCTTTTTCATCTATTAATAATACAATATATGTTTTATTTCCATAAATGTGTCCATTAGTCCATTTATTGTAATGCTTCTTGATCTGTTACATAATTTGTATTAGAAAATATTATGCTTTGCATAGTTTTGTTGTCTCCACTTGATCTTTCTTACAGGAATTCATCTACACCAACTAAGAGGAGATCGTGAGCTTGGAAGCCAAAGAGTCAAGGTTGAAAACAAGGGTATTAGCATCAGAGAGAGGTAGGAGATTTATCCTCTTTTGCATTTTCTAGTATGAATTAGGAAATATTGCATGTAATTGTCTTTTATAGTTGCTAGATCCTCCGAAAGGACTAGAGGGATCATTTTTGTTCGCAGAAAGGATTGCTTGCACAAAAAAATGGTGACCATACTGGGGAGTACATAACCCTTCAAACCTCCTTTTGTTTTTGGTCTCGTTTGATAAGTTTGGCCAACCTCTTAGTGATCCATAAATTTGATTTACATTTGCTAAGCCTTCATCTCAAAATTGATAATCACTTCTAGAATTTGCATTAGATTACATTGCACTGGAAAGTTGTTTTTGAAATTGTCATTGAGCATATATTACATTGCTTGGTGTTGAAAGATGATAAGTGCATCCTCATTCATTTTAAAAAAGAAGAAAAATCATATAGGTGAACTTTAGTGAATTAAAATTCATTTACTTTTTTGGTTGTTGCATTGGAATTGTGAAGTTGAAAGATCTAGTTAGGAAGTTCTTGTTGGCTGCATATTTGATTGTTGCATCCATGTTTGCACTTCTTCCCTACAATAGATAGCTTTCATCGAAAATGAAAAGAATAATTTTTTCATATTAGTTGTATCATATGTGTGTTTAGGTGACATCAATTTTTGAGCCTTGAAATCGGAACATAGTTGAAGATCAACCTTAAAATTCATCTCAATTAAACTAAGGAGAATTTGGAATATTAACACAAAAATCTATAGCTCTAGGCTAGAGACGTGTTCCAGTGTCGTTAAACATAGGAGTTGTCATTGCTTTCTAGCATTGCATCCCGGGGGTTGAAATTCCGTTCCATGTACGTAAGTGTATATGATCGTTCTCCACATACCTCCGGGTATATCGAACGACACTCCATGCAAGAAACGTATAAAGGAACACTCTCATCGAATGGTTACACATTAGACAACACTACTACAGATTGCACTCCCACGTAGTGTCGAGTATATTTTGGGAGTCCCCTATAGGTTCCTATCCATCCATAGGTAACCGAGTCTTTCGCCTTGTATACCGTGATACATCGAACACAACATTCGGAAACATTGGTTGTTGTATGTTAAGTACTTGGTTCTCTAAGGTGTATTTTGCAGTTCACAGTTGCTTGGTAAACCCTTTTGCCTAGTTACCCATTTCTTTTGTTTGTGTATTTGATTTATAAAATCAATTAATTGACCGTGGAACAACATCCTTCCTGTGGAAATAATCCTTAGTAGATATTAGGTTGAGACTAATGGAAATAGTTCCTGAGTCTACCAATCAAGGAAACCCCTTTAACAGGAATCCTGGTCCTTTTCCTTCTTTTGGAAATATTGGTGCTCCTTATATGGAAACGTTGTCCCTTCCTGGATTTACCATTGGTTTTCCAGTTTGGTTATTTTCGACCCCTATCGTTCTGAATGTCTGAACTGCTTCTCAACCGAGTTCTCCTCCACCTGAACAAGATCAACCTCTAGTTGATCCTAAAGTTGAATCTTTGCCTTCTTCGCCTGTTTGGTATTATTCCTATTCAATTGGTGAAAGCCTACAAGTTAGCAACCAGGTGGACAAGAAGAAGAAGAAAAGGAATATTAAGAAGAATAAAAATAAGCAGGGGGACAACCAAGCAGTGATTACTATGGATGCAACTAGTATGGAGAAACCTTCCAATCAATCCTGTAAAGTTAAATTCCATTGCATGCCTTGTAAGGGTGATCTCCTTCTTAGATATTGTCCTGGTATTCCCAAGGTATTAGAAGTGTGGTCCACAGGCTCACATAAGCCTTTATCATCAGCCTCTGGAGATCATGGCGGAGATAAGCCCTCAACTAGTCACTAGTAAGGTCCATGGGAAAAAGGGTAAAGTCAAATTTCCCTGTAGGTTATGTGAAGGGAATCATCCTATTCACCTTTTTCATTATATGGATGAAACCTAAAAGGTGTTGAATAACCTTATAGCTTCTCAATCTCGTCTTCTAACTAGTTATCAAAATCTTTCCCTTGATCCTCCACTAGTTGAACAAGTGATTGATCAGAATTCATCTCTAGTCAATCCCACTCTCTTTGAATGCTAATCCCATGAGCCCGTTCCCGACCAATAATTAGTTGATAAAATGGTTGACTCGATTCCACCTTCAGTTGATCGTACCTTTCCCATAGAGAATGAACTTCATACTGCTCAGGTTCTTCTTATTCTTTCAGATTCCAATGAATTGGGGGGTTATCCTCTCATTCCCACAATACAGGGGGTAATCCTCTCATTTCCATAATGCAAGGGGACATTCTTCCCATTCCCATGGAACCACCTCCAAGTATTATGGGCACTTCCTTTGATTGGAGTTGACTTACGGGGTATCGTCTTCCTTCTTATGTGTCGTTCCAGATCATAGTACAGGCTTATAATATACCCATACCTAGAATAATCATAGATAAAGGTGTGTCAGTTAGTATTTTGTCCTCAACTACTTTGCAAGCTTTAGGTTCTCTGTAGATTGTGCATGTTACCCAGAATTTGTTGGCTTTTAACAAAGGAACCAATCAACCGTTAGGGATCCTTCCTAAATTTCTATTACTTTGGGAGGAAAAATCATCTATATAGATGTGATGGTTATCCAAGGCCCTTTGGATTTTAATTTACTCCTTGGTTGTGACTATTTTTATGTCATGGGAGCTCTTGTCTCTTCTCTCTTTCATGTGATGTGTTTTTCGATGAAGGAAGAATTGTGACCATTGATCAACTTTCGTTCGTTGGTTCTAATTTGACTCCCAATCAACCATCTTCCCTAAATGGTCCTTGTATGTAAGTGATATCACCCCCGCCACAGATTAATTATGTGGCCACTTGTTCCATACCCACTTCTACTAATGATCTGGTCAGTGATATAATGCATCATGTATTGGGGGCACTGGAGCCTGATCTTTCCATTAGACCCCTTGATATGTATCCCTTCCAGAGTGTTTTTCTCCCATCCGATGAGAACCTCTTGGAAGCCATGGCCTCATATGGGCCATGTTCAAGGTGTATGGAGCACAATTCCTTTTCTTGTGTCAAGCTTCTTAAAAAATGAAACAAGGTGTCAAAGTAGAGTTCCTTGTCTTGTGTCGAGCTCCTTAAAAAATGAAACAAGATCACGAGAATAGTTATTTTACTTGTGTCAAGCTCGTTAAAAAATGAACCAAATCCCCTTCCAATTAGAGTCTTTGATTAGATCTCGTAAATTCCTAGTCTAGTCTTTCACTTGATCTCATCAATGAACCTTCATTCCATCCACCTGTTAGTAACTAGTAGTATACTTAGGTGAATGAAATGAAGCTTGTGGAGCATGTACCTCAAATTGAGTCATTATGTTAGGGTCATGCAAACTTATCTCAAGCATATTTTTCTTTGTTTCAAGCTTGTGTAAAAATGAAACCAATGTCAAGCATAGCTGGTCTCTGTTTCAAGCTTGTGTAAAAATGAAACCAAATCCAAGCATAGTTTTTTATCATGTTTCGGGCTTTTGAAAAAATGAAATCATCTTCAAGTATCCTCAAGCATAGTTTCCCATGTTTCAAGCTTGTGTAAAAATGAAACCATTCCCACCTTACCTCTCAGGATTTCTGTTTTTATCAGCATGTTTTTGCTAGATGAGCCTTGATTTTTTCATCCCATCGTTACCATATCTTTTCCCATTCATATGTTTTCACTAGGTGGTTTTACCCTTGTTTGAGGAACATCTGCGATTAGTGGTCTTATTAACGAACCTCTTGACCTTTACATGTTTTGAGCATTTCCATCATGACCAGAACAAGTTGTTATCCTCTTAAAACACTCGTTCCTTTAGGAGGAGTCCTCTTTCAACTCTTTTTAGACTCCCAAAATATGAAAAGATTGCAGGGAACTTGTCTTTTCAAAGTCATGAAAGTAAATTAAAAGACGTCTACTCAGTATAAGTTTATCCTTTTTCCGAACTGAGATAGAATAGATACGAAAAGGGAATACCTTAGTCGAACATGGGTAAGAGGTTCTCTTGAGCATTGTTTTCTACCTTTTTGGACTTAAGATACTGTCTTTGAAAAAGGACATCTGGAGTTTTATTTTTGCCTCTTTTTCAAACTCTCTAAACATGAAAAATTTTTCAAGTTACCCACCCATTGGACTCATAAAACTAAAACGACGAAGGAATTGTCACCATGACGAGACTAAGCTACTCCTTCCTAGGGCTCGTTATAAATATTAGGATGGATTCATCCAAAGGATGAACTTATACGACAAGCATATGGTATCCTCTTCAAGCTTGAGATTAAAAATAAAGAGGCACTCGCTAGAAATAGTGGGGAAAAAGGGAAGGAAACGTATCTCTTATATTTTATATGAAAGGCAACATGTCGCTCTTGAACATGACACTTATCTGTATCTCATGTCAGGTTTGGGTTATCCTCACTTCATCACTTGTCTTACTAGGTTTAGGGAATCCATTTTCCTCTCATTTTATTATATCCTATTTTCACCATGACCTCTGATATTATTTTGAGTTAAGTGTTGCCAAATTCCGGAGTCGTGTCATCGATATGTTCAATAGAAGTCCCACTTGTAAATTCAAACCACTTATACCCGTTTGAATTTTTCTGCATCAATCCTAAATCACTCTTGCGAAATTTGTAAAATCATATGTTTCGAGTCGATGATGGGGGAAACATTATGGCCCTCCTCCGACGGATCACTTCTTGTCAACTCCAACTCATTATCCAGGAAGATGATCTAGGAAGTTCCTTTTAGTACCTTGGAGCTTGCATGCCTCAATGGAAGGTTCTTCGTATTCGACGATAGGTTCAAATCATTGACCTTCAATCGAATGATTTTGTGAGTGTTAGACTTTAGATTCATTGCTCACACTCGTGGCTTATGTTTTTGTACCTTGAGAACAATCCTTATCATTTGTGATTTCTCTTGTGCTTGTTAACAGTTTACATCATTGGCCGGTAATTAGGTGGTTTCTACATGTTCGACTACAACCCCTTATTCACATGGTGAGATTCGTACTTTGGTTTATATCGAGACAGAGATGAAGACCCTGATTTTCATTTGATAAATCCATGTTGTGTGGAGTTATTAAGTACTCATGATGGTAAACATGATCCTTTCTATATGGGTGGTTGTATCCATGTTGTGGATCCATGTATTGTTAGATCCTTACACTTTAAGCATACTTACATTAGATATGTCAGATATATTGTATTATGTGTGATTTTCAGGTCTCTTGACAGTGGTTCTCTAATTCCTTGCCTTTACTTGTAAAGCATTTCAACCATCACTTCCCATTCTGACTTCACACTTTAGGTGTTGTACAATATTTTGTCACACTCCCAGTCTCGTATCCTGAAGTGTCACACTTTGTGTCGTCAATGTCGCAAGTGTCGCAAAGTGATGAAAGTTGTCGTAAATAATGTATTCACCCTGAAACATGTTTGGAACATCCCTAAAGAAAAGGAAGAAAACTTGCCTTGAAAGAATTTTGAAGAAATTGTTAAAAAGCCTTTTTTGCAAGCCTAGTGCATTTCCCATAACCAATGTTCCACGCAAGTAACCTCTAGAACCACACATGTCTAGCGCTTCCAGCATGAATTTTATCAGGAAAATCCGGGCTAGTCCTCTTCAAGCCGTTTTTCCTAAAATGGAGGAGAAGCTTCTCTTACTATAAAGCTAGAGAATGAGAAGTCATTGGGTGTTTTTCGAGTATGGAAACCAATCTGATGAGCATACAAAATAAGGACAAAGGTAGAAGGTAAGGATTAATTAAATGATAAGTATCAATATTTTATTTCACTTTTATTATGCATGTGATTTATGATCCTAGTCTATGATGATAACATGCGATATAAGATTCTAGTTTATGATGGTTACAGGCGATTTATGATTTTAATATATGATGGTTTTGTTTTGAGCTAAGCTGATGTGATATGTTTATACATGATGATTTGGTCAAAGATGTTGGTTTGAATTATTGTGACAGAAAGCAAACAGAATTGCAAGTGTACCTTATTGATGGGCTAAAAATGAGGTATGATTTGAAGTTATTTCAATTTTTTTTAAATCTAATGGAATTTACATGCTTGGTACAGGAAGCACAGAAATTCCTAGGTAGGTGGTTGAAACCGACTGTAAGAATCAGTAACAGTAGTGAAATAACTTGGAACAGGTAACAATATGTTGGTAAATTATTAAAGAGCAGGGCCATTGTGGGACATTCGTACCCAATAGTGTCCATTGATTTCCATGAGCATGCTAGGATCGGTATGATCGTTTCGAGGAAGGGATATGCCTTGGTTGTTGACCTTATGGTGTGAGGAATACTTGCCAATGGATGGATTGCCTGGGATATGGGGATGTTGGGGAGCTTGGAATGTGAGTGACTGCACATAAGGGGGTGACTAGATTGCTCGAGGGACTGTGTAACAGAGAAGAGAAGGTCGAGGATGGATTTGTTTTGGTCATCAACATTTCCAGATGGAATCAGATGCACATTGGGAGTGCGCCCTAGAAAAATGAATCGATAATTGTTCATTGAGAGGATAGTTGATGCAGGATTACAACACTGGACATTGGATGCAGATTTAACCTTGCAGTGGATTCTAGACTTCCAGGGAAGGAGGTGAATCCTGGTATTACTTTGAAGGTGGAGGTGTGAACCTCTGGATTCCCTTATTGCAGATGTAGGCATCATATCCTTTTATTTGTTTGTTGAGAAAATGTGCATATGTGTATATGTGTGTATTATTGTAAATATTGTATCAGGCTAGTTTATAAAGCTACATAAACAATATGGTTATTTTCTAGTTGAAGAAAATGTGTATAAGTATGTGTGGTTGTTATTATAGATACCGTAATAGGTTGTGTTATAAATCTCTAGTAAGTGGTATGGTTGTCATTTTCTCAACAGTGGTCATTGTAAATATTGCAACGAACTAAGTTATCAATCTCCATGCACCGTATGTTCGGTTTTATGATTGGTCAGTTTTGTCTTGTCAACTAAGTCGAGTAGAGTAAGTTAGGGAGGAAACTTAAACATTGGATTGTATTTAATAGGTGTATAAATATCCTTCTCTAAAGGGTAAACCTCCTCTTCTCTCAATAAGTCGGGATCCCTTTTCCACCGCATAAAATCAATAATTGTCAATGCACAGTTCCATGAATCACACACACACACACACACACACACACATATAATAATAATAATAATAATAATAATAATAATAATAAAAACAACAGCAACAACAACAATAATAATAAACAAAGGGTGAAAGAAAAGAAAGGCTTCCCGCGTAGGGAGGTGAAGCAAGAAACTATGTTGGGGTAATGTCTAGACTCTCTGGCAACAGATAAATGTCTGTGTTCCTAAAGTGACTCCATTGGGGTACTGTCTAGGCCTTTTTGTAGTGCAACAACACCAAAGATGAACATATAGACTCTGATAATATTGTTCCACTCATGTGTGTGTGTGTATATATATATATATATTCTTCGTCCCCAACCAAAACAAATAAAGTTGACTTTCTTTTGTTAGTGTGTCATTGATGAAGAGAATGTTAGGTGCTATATCTGTAAATCAAGCTATGTAAAGAAGCTATGGTGATCGATGAAATGAAAAATACTTCCAGAGGATTTAGACTTTGTTTACAAGAGATAAGGCCCATACAGAGAGTTGGAGTTCTAACAGTGTATCACCAAGTGTTGTAGCTGCTACAACCACCTCTTAAAACAATTTCCCATGCATTAATTTTGAAGCCTACCTTTCATCCAAAAGGACCTATCTTTCACTACGTCAAGTATTCATGCCATTGTTAGAGACTTGTCTTTTCACGTAGTGCTTGTGATGTTTTGCTTTGACCCTCATCTGAATGTTTTCTAGAACAAGCCATCTCTTGCCTTAACCTTGCAACATTGCAGGTCCTCCCTCTTGAAACTATGCAATCCATTGTCTCTAGAAATTGCGTTGGGCCTTGAGGATCAAAATTGCACAATCATGGAAGGTTGGCCAGTATTGAGCTTAGAAATTGCGAAAGAGCTTCCTTCCTCTTAGAAAAAAATCAATTCACTGAGGCAAGGAACTATGTAATCCTTTGAGCTTGGGAATTGCGAAGTTCTTTCTGCTAGTGTGAATAGGTAATTTCCTGGAAAAGTAGTGTTTTCCTTACTAAAAATAGGAGTTACCCAATTAATGTCTAGTTAAGTACACTAGGCTGCTAATTATGATTTTCAGGCAAGTGGCGCTTTTTCCTTGATTTTAGGCATGTGAATCGGAAACCCTAATCTGACTAGATCTATATAATAGACACAAATAAAGCTTATTTTCATGTTCGATATTCGAGCTATAGCCTTGCTAATGAGATCAAGGAACTTTTGGCTAAGTTTGCGGCACTTTTTTTGGGTAAGTTTTGTATGTGTATCATTTTTTCGCTTTTGCTTCTATGAATCTTATTTTGCCTGTTTCTATTCATAGTAGTTGTCATTTTAACTAGTATTAGCTTCTAAATTTTTTTATTTAGTTTGTCATTCACATTTACCAAGTGTCACATTAACTTCTTGTTTTTAACCACCAGCAATTGTCAGTGCTGGGTCACTTAGTGCATTTTCGTTTTTATTTTTGCATGTTTGTTCCCGGCACTCAATTTTCAGTAATCTATCTTTCCCTTAGCCAGATCTACCTTCCTCCCTGACCCAACACTTAAATATGATATTTTTCTCTCCTTCTTGGGCAATCTATGCAATCATGGAGAATATTTTCCCTCCCCAACTATGCAATTTTCATTCTTTAGGCTCAAGCCTAGTGCTTGGCCTTTGGGACTACACAATGTGTAGTCACTAGCTTTCACAACTGTGCATTGCATAGTACCAAGCCTCAGCCCTTAGCCCTGGCCACTGATATTATGCAATGTGCAGTATCTTCCTTCAATCTACCTACTTGGCTCAAGCCTCTAGTTGTCACCTTGTCTGTTGAGACTACACAATGTGCATTTCGTGAGCTTAGTCTCTCACCCTTAGTCCAAAAATTGTGCAATCCTTCCCTTCAGTCTCTAAGTTGTTGTCTTGATCTTGCATACTAGATTGTTTTTCTTGAGCTAATTGTGCTAGCCATGACTAAATCTTGTGAAATAGGTACTGTAGCTTTTGAGGTTCTCTCTCTCTATCAGTTATTGTCATCATTCCACCAAAGAGATCTACCTCCAAAGGCACTACAGAAAGTAGCACCGGTGAAGCAGTTGAAAGAACCCTGGTCACAATTCTAATTTTCTCATAGAGTCAATTGTTCATTGAGAAATATTTAGATATAACATGGCACACGCTGAAGGATGCATTAATGGCAACTAATTACAAGGCAGATCTTGAAGACATACAAGTTTATATTAATTTCAAAAAGTCAAGATTGCATAATATTGCATGCAGATATCTGGTTTTCCCTTGCACATATGTTATGAAATGGATCATATCACATATTGATTCAAATAGCATGATCCTTAACAGTTCCAGTAGACAAAGGATTGCCTCATTCCTGGCACATGATATTCAACTTATGTACCACACACGTCTGCCAGAAGCGTACATGGATTCTCACTTCTATGCAATCACGAGCTACCTGAACACTAAATATGTCATCAAAGTTTGGGTGAAAGAACCATCCAAATTCTGAAAAGCACCCAACAAGACTTACAATACAAAATCTGTCATAAAATTATTCCAATACTTGATTTTTCTATGTTGTCGAATCTACGGTAAAAAGGGTACTGAGACCTTTCCTGAAGTTTGGGCATTCCTACTACATAAGGTGGTGAATGATGGTAAAGAATTCAACTGGTTGTAATTTTTAACTCAACATTTAAAGATCCATGTAACCAATGGAAAGAACCCTCCCAGGGGTAAGCATGCAAGATTCTACATGTCCACGTATTTGCTAGATGTGATATGTGCTCATAACACTTTTCCTAGCATGCATTGGACTTGGTCACCGAAGGAATATGTTGTCCAAATTTACTGCAAATTTATTTCGGAGTGCAGCTACATGGAAGTTATGGATAATCTAATTGGTCACTTCCTCATACCACTATACAATATGATCTTTGAGGAAGATCAACCTTGCATGTCCCAAGAGGCAATGGAAGCAATAGTGGAAATTTCCAACTAGTTTGCCTCACTAGATAGAACTTGCCTTAGGATGTTTGGTGGTTAGAAGTATTCACATTTTTTGCCAAGGTATGAAGCCAACAAATTAGTCATGCTGGAAGTAGCTTATCATCTTTCTACATGTTTTATCAGTAGTTCTGTAGAGGATAATAAAGCACCTTGGCCCACTCTTCCTTTCCAAATTAGAATGTACGATATTAATAATCTAAAGGTTGCAAAGACCAAGGGAAAAGAGTTAGGGAAATCCAAGTTTGATCTTATGGAATATCATACGTACAATATTAGAATTGTTTGCAAGCAACACTGTGCAAAGATACATTTCAACTAGCCAAGCGAGACTTTTTCTAGACCGAAGGAGGAAAAGATTAAGAATTGTAATAATGCCTCCAAGCCCCATGCCCTAGTCATATTTGCAATTACATCACATGTTACTCCTTAGTAAGAAGCAACTCTCGAAGAAGCACCATTAATGAGGCACAACCTAGTGTGTAGAAAGGGGAAGCGAAAGGTTGTGCACAATCCAGTAGAAGAACAAAGTTGCAAATGGAAAGCAGACCCAATCATATTTCATATAACAGAGGATGTTTGTTCTTGTATGTAGGGAGGGATTGAAAACTCCATAAAAAGAAAATGGGATTAAAAATTAAAGCAAGGTCAAGGCATATTCAAGGGGGAATTTGAAGAAGAGATTAGGAGGACTGGTGCAAAGAATAAGAAAGTTTGAAGCCATGTTTCTCGTAGAAGATGAGCTCAAATACCAAATTGAACTCACTCATCTAGAAAGTACTTTGGAATAAATTTCCAGTGGTATGCAGAAGTTTGAAAATGACCTCTCGGGTCATGAGATAGAGCTAGTAAAATTTGGTGACCACAAGTCGAAGATTGTTGAACTAAAGGGTGTTTGGAGGAGCCTTTGGTGTGTAGAAAAAGTTGGCTTGAGTGCCAAACTCGACAGAAAGGTTGGTGGAGAATTTATGAAAATCTTTGGGAAAACATGGAAAACATGTTAGCAATAGAAATCCACTCTATTAGTTGCAGGTGGAACCCACTCAATGGGCTTGCCCCAATGGAGTTACCCTAGTGGAATGTTAAGATTGAAATAAAGTCGAGCACTGGGATATAAAGGAGCAGGTAGGGTCCACCTAGCAGAGTTACCCTGACGAACATATTACGAGTGCATAAAGTTAAGCACTGGAGTGGAAGATTGGGATGATTTCATCCTAGTGATGGTTCACTGGTGGGTGCATCCCAGAGGACCCATAGATGGTGCGGAAACAAAATCGTTGGGATGTAACTAAGCGGGCAGGGTCCACTTGGTAGTAACACCCTAGAGGAAACATAAAGGGTGCAGAAGTGAAGTGTCGAGTTGAATTTGAGTGGGTAAGTTCCACCTAGTAGTAACACCATGGAGGAAACATATAAGGCATAAAAGTGAAGCATCAGGATGAAACTGTGTAGTCGAGGTCCACTCGGCAGTAACACCCTGACGGGGTATCCTGAACGGATAATGTAGAGTACTTAGGGAAAACACATAAAGAAGGGTTCCCACCTCCCAATTGAATGTAAAAAACTAACATATGAGCAAATGGTGGGTGGATCACCATCACTTCTAAGGTTTCTTAGTCCCGAAAATATTTTCTGTGCAGTAACTAGCGTGGTGGATAAGCCAACACTAGCCCCCAGAATGGTCAATGTCAAGTGTCAGGTATGGTCGATCAATGACCAAGATTAACTCTGGGGGGGTTGAGCCATGCTCCCAACCTTGTTCATTCACCCTATCAAAGTAGGGGGACCACACCCACCACCAAAACACCATCTCAACAAAGACTTCAGCAAGCGAGTGCAATAAATATGGGGCCAAGGGACTCCTTCCTTCACTCCCCGTCTAATCCCATTGCTCAACGCGTCACTCCACGACGTTCACTACCTATAAAGTCACCACACATTAGCCATTATAATTCAAATTTTCCCCTTTTTCGCTCCTCTTTTGCTTGACTCCATTCAATCATCAGTCAGTACATAACACCTCCAACGCTACCATGCCAAATTTTGTCCACCCACTAGGGATGTTCATCTTGGTGGGTGAAAGGAAGCACCATACAAGAGGGGCCAGCTCCAAAATGGGGAAATTTAAGTAGTTAGAGTGAGAAAATGACAAGAGAATTGGTAGATAATCATTGAAGGAATAAAATGGGAAAGGAATGGCTAGATCATCAACCCACGATGAACCCAGATAATTGAGCCTATGTCCACCTTAGGAGATCAAAGGAATCAACAATGGAGATATTTTGTTGCGGCATTCATGACATACTCATGACATTTTTTCAATTTTGTTTATATTTCTTTTTTAAGAAAATAATCAAGTATGTTATGTAATCATTCGGATAGTTAGGCTAGTCACCTGCTTAGACAGTCGTGTAGTTCATAAAGTTGTACCATTTGAAGATATTTTTGTAAGTTGTCCTTATTTTGCTTATTCCTATAAAAGGGATCAAAAACTCATTAGAGAGGGGGGATTTTTCTTGTTTGAAATGTTGTAATTGTTCTACAAATTTCAGAAGTTTGGGCCCGTGAGCTACATTTATTTCTTGAATATTAATGAAGAAGTTTCTGGTGATTCCAAGCATTGGGATATATAGTATGTGTTCTTCCTCGATGTGTCACTTCATGTGTGTTTTTATTCCTCAGAAATTGTGTAATTGTAATTTTTGGATCCAATCTTAGGTCACAGATTTAACAATGTTATGTCATAGAAGATGGTACTTGTGAGACTACATATTTTCTTATGTTATGTGATAGCAGATGGTACCTATGAGATTGCATATTTAAATATGTTTTGATATAACAGATAGTACCTGTGAGATACCGAGTTGAAATCCTTAAAACGTGCTTGATAATTTCTGCACCTCAGTTCCTTTATCTTTCCATGATTCTACTGGGATTTAGGGCACAAGATTATGTGTCTGTCGAGCCCTTTACACTGGGTTTCTTTCTCATAATACTTCTTTCCATATTTACTGCAATGACTAATGAATTTTCATTCTCTATGTGTAGGCTATAGACCCAAAAATTAATTCTTTGGAATTAAATACTACATGTGTATAAAATTGGATTTTCCTCTGAGAAGGGAAATTGAATCAGATTTAAAATATTCAATATTTATCTATTGAGAAGCACTAATTTATCTTCAAGAGAAACTAAGATGTCATAAGCATTGACCCTTCTCCTCAACTGGAGGGTTTCCTCTAGAAGTGACAACAACAACATAAAGAAAGAGGAAGCATAAGAAGCAGGTGGAAGAATTAAAGTAGATGGAAGAGAAAGAACGGAAAGAACAAGGAGAGAGGAAGAGACAAGAAGACGAAATGTGGAATAAAGAGGAGGAAGAAACAAAGCTAAAGTAAGCCGAAGAAGAGGAATAGAGTCGGTTACTTGAAGAAGAAAGCAAGCAGCTGGATGATAAAGGACTTGCCAAAAAATCAAAGACATGATAGTGATCCAGACATGGAGGTATAGCTAGAGCAGTGAAATCAAGATGTTTATCTTATGCCTTCCACTCAGAAGATCACCAATCAACCTCCATCTCCTCCTATGGAAGGGAAAACTCTAGGTGAGGAACAGGAAATTGCTCCTCTTGATGAAGGTCCGGTGATGGATATCTACAGTTTAACTTATGATGAGACGTAGAAGAATATTGTACATGCAAGGAAGAAGCACTTCCCAGATGACCTCACACATCCTACTTTTATCAATGAAAAGGTGATCGTGATGGGTACTAGGAAGAATCTATAATTTATTACCGCAACCAACATGGCCTTCACAAGAGCCACCAAGTAAAACAAAAAGTATTTGATGGCCGAGAATAGGTAGGTGGAAAAGAACTTACTGGCTACAAAGAAACAGATTTAACATATTTAGGTAGAGTATCAAAAAGAAACTCCTGCACAAGTGTACTTAGAATAACTCAAGGCAGCCATACTTGGTGAAGTATTGGCATTGGGAGACATTATGAGGAACCTCTACGAGGAGCTAGACATCGTGCACAAAGCCATTTTCCACCTGCATGACATGCAACAAAAATGTAGAGATACTGCTAAAGCTCTCAATTATGTCCATGCAACCATGATTTTTGTGCATGAGTAGGGAATGTAGTATATAGGCGCACCTCATGAGTTGGTAAAGAAGATAAGGCAACAAGTCGAGCTAGAGAAGGCAAAAGTTTGAATGCTTATTCAAAGAAATAAGAAAATCAATGATTTCATCACCAACATTCAGTCCTCTTATGAATGGTTGTATAACAATGTGGATTTCATGGTGGAGTCACACAAGATCCCTTCAGTCAGCAGATCACAGATCGCTACCAAGGGAGATTTAGAGGTGAACAAAAATGATATGCAGAATTATATTGACAACCCTTCTAATATAAACACCATGTTTTTCTTGTTAAATAAAGAAACACAAACTATCTCCAAGATAGTGTACCTAGATGCAGTGGAGGCAAGAGTTTTATTCCAGCCTGATCCCTTCGCAAAGTTTGGGGTATTCATCGCACAATATAAAGCTTGACATATCTATGTGACCAAAAAGTTACAAGTTGAAGTGGTTGAGCTGGAGTTTCCCCATAATCAAGCTTGACATGGTTTTTTGTCTTATTAGGTTTGTTTATTTGACTCTACCCAATTTTTTCTTATATGGGTATGAGAGATATTGTAATATTCTATTTGTAATTAATTTATAAGTGAAATTCCAAGTCTCAATTGTGGGATGTGAAAATTCATTTTGCAAGGAAGTCAAAGGGTCATGGTTGAAAGAAGTCCAAGAGTCATGAGGGAAGTCTAAGAGTCACAAAGGGGATATGATTACTAATTAGTCATCTCATTTTTTATAAATATACCCTCATAACTAATGTAAATGGATTTGGTCGATCTTTGGCTAAGAATGAAAGCTAGGGAGTTTTGTCAAGAGCCTTGGCTTCACCTTTAGCATAGAGGGAGTATATTTATTTGGAGGAGAAGGTGTTGGCTTCATGTTCCACTATTGGAGCTAGTGGTTGTCAATTGTATATGTGTGTTTGGTGCTTTCACTTTAATAAAAGCTCGAAGTCGAAACGTTTTCATGTATCTGTTGTGAATATAGTAGGACTATTATTATTATTATGTTTGCAATAGATGTTATTTAATTTACACTAAATCTTATGAACCAATTAGTATGAATCTTTTTGAATGTGTGTTTATATGTATTTCAATCATGTTTATCTTGTGAGCTATTTTGTAGGCTGTTTAGGCAATTTATTTCCTAAATTGCTTTGCATAAATTATCAACTGAGGCTCGTAAGCTTATGAAGTGTAGTGCACTGTATGTGCTAGTTAACCCTTCTTACTTCGATGTTTTGTATTTTTATATTGTTTTGTTTTGGGGGTTTCTTTGATTCCTAATGATGTACAGTCTGAATTATGAGAAACTGAGTCTAAATTTCCTAAAGGTGAACTAATCAAAATCTAAGTTAAAGGAAGGAAAAACAGAGCATCTATCCTATCTTGTCATTTAATCCTAAATAAAAAATTAAAAGGTGAAGTTGTAAGGAAAATTGAAATCATCACAGAGATTGAAACTAACCGAAGTACTTCCAGCTGCCCAAACCATCAATTTTGAAAGATAACTTTCTTGAGATGGCATACAAGCAACTTCCTGTACTGTGTGGTCCAAAGAACTAAGTAAAACATGCAGACAGTAACTGATTGGTTTCAATCCTTGTGTAAAATAAATGTTTAACCATTTATTTTAGGATGGATATCAGCTTGAAATGGTGGTCAAAAATATTTATTCACACAACGCATTAGCAATCTGAACTAGGAAATAAATAACAGAGGATACAAATAGTAAGTAAACTAATCAACAATGCATTCTTATTACTTTTCAACCTTACCCTGTTTAAAAACAAAGTTGTTTCCTTTATGAAATAGATGGAAGAAACAAGACTGCACGATCGAATTCTAACATTATGCTATTGAACAGAACTAAAAGAAAACAAACTATAGGGAATCAACCTAAACTACGAATACTGCTAAAAGTAAATAATGAAACTAAGTTGAAGAGTAAACAAAATAAAAAGAAAAACCTCCTTCAATGCAGGGGCCCTCTGCAACTGACTGAGTTGAGTTGATAATTAGCTGAAGATATTATTTCAAATGATCACTTGGTCAAACACGACTTCATATTATTAACAGGAAAAGAAGTTCCAAAATTACAACACTGTAAGTTTGAGCTTAATACATCCAAAAATTCGAACTCTTTTCTTAGTTTTGTACAACTGATATTTAAAGAAACATTCTTAACTGTCTTTTGAGAGAATTTAGTTGCAGGTGGTCTACACGTTTACAACAATTCTGCGTAAGTGCTTGATCAGCTACAGGTGACTTTAAGTCAGCAAGATGGTTGCATGAAACCGTTATCACCGGTGGCTGGTTCGAGTTATTGCTGCAACAAAATTGTCGAGTTTTATTAATTAACCATGAAGAGTGGAAAAAGAGTCCAATTGTTCTTGGGTTTCTTCATTTGACTCCTCCTTTGATTGTGGTCTTAAGATGGATTTTTTGTTGATATGGGCTGGTTGACTAGGATAGGATCCATGTCGAGACGATTCCAGAGATGACCATGTGGCCGGTTTCTTCGTTTGACACCTATAACCTGTTCAACCATGGAAGTAGCTACGGAACACATGGTTAGCTGCAAAATAGGTTGCATTCCGTAGATAATTTGTAAAAACTTATTTCAAATAGAAAAAACATAAAAGTATAACATGTCAATCATTTAATGTCTTCCTTGAGACAAAATCTATCATTTATCAGTGATGGGGATCTGTCTTTTATGGAAAACAAGAGAAAGAAGTGAGAAAAGTTGTCAAAGAGAGAGTAATTCTAAGGTCCAACATACCCCCACTGCAAAATCATTGCATGTCCCCATGCAATTTTGCCAAAATTGTGAACTCTTCTTTCGTATTGCATCTGCTCAGATACCTCTGCCAGTACATCTAACTTTCTTCTCTTTCTCCTCTTTGAAGTGACTGCCATCCTGGGTTTCTTCATGAGAAGTCTGTACTCAAGGTTGATTATTGTTCTGTTCAAGTTTCTATTCTTCCTTTTCAACTTCCTATTCTTCTTGTGCCACAGCCCTAGGTGCAATATAATATTATCATGAATAGCTTTATCCAGTTTACTTTGTTCCCTCAGGGTTTCATTTTCTTTCTTGACATGCCTGTTCAATATCTCTAACTCATAGATTTCCTGTTTGAGAGAGTTAGTCAGAGGTTCTTGTGGATTGACAGGTTGTTCTGGATTGGCTGAGGATCCTGGATCCATTGAGGCACTTTTCTTTTCCAGTGATTATATGTAATCATAAATTTGTTGCTGCACTGGGTCTATGCTTGGGAATCCTCTGTTGGGGCTACCTTCAAAATGTTGTTTAGGAGAGTTTTGAGGACTGTATGTAAATGGAAATTTATGAACTCTTTTCCCTTTGATGATACCTTCTTTACCATACCTTGGAGTCTAGAGCTCCTTCTAAGTTGTAGGGGGTTTATGTTCTCCTCCTTTGTACCCTTTTTCTCCTTTCCTATTTTTTCCTTCCTCTTGATTTGTTTCCTAATCTTTGTCAATTTTTCAAAGATTAGTTGTTCATCATCTTGTTGTAATGAAGATTCAGGTTTGTTCTTAGTAATTCCACCAACTTTCTTTTTTATCTTTCCTTTTTGCTTGATCTTCTCCCTAATCTCTATCTCAGAGACTGGATCTTCATCATTTTTCTGTGTGGAGGACTCAAGTTTTCTTTGAATGGTCATACTAGTCTTTTTCCTCTTACTCCTTCTGACATTACCCTCTTTAGGTGATTTTGGTGTCTCTTGGAAATAGTTTCTTATCAAGAAGCTTTCCCAAGTATCTCCTATTCTTTTTAGATGATACTCAACCAGTATTTTTACCAACCCATGATGGTACATAGTTGTGTCTTTGAATTCTATTTTCTTCTGTATATTTGAAGCCATCCTCCTTAGACTATTTAGAAGGAAGAAAGGGAGGTTGATGTTTCCATTTTCTAGAAATTTCATCAATAAACGTATATGATAAACATACATGCATTTGAATCTTCCCTCATAGGTAATAAATTTTTGTAATATCAAAAGCATGCTTCTCCATTTATTTTTAAGTGTTGAAATAGGAATTCCTTTTCTAAACACAGTGACATCCATACTTGGGTTCCTAAGGATTACCTTCCATGATTCACTGTGAAATTCTTTGTTTTTGAACCATCTCTCACCAAGTCTTGGTAGTTTTGTAGCCTCTGCTATGTAAGATTCTGTTACTGCAAACTTAATGTCTCCAATCTCTACTTCTGTACCATCGAATGATCTAGAAAAAGATTTTGTGATCTCCTTGTGATATCCATCAAATTTTTCAATGAAATTGAGCCATCCAGTCTTTTGCAGCATCTCCTTGAGTTGTGGGTACCCTTCCGTAAACTTTGCCCCTACGAGCTTTGCCCTAACAATGAGTCCCATGGTTTCTGTTTCATAGAATTTTCTAACCTTCAAAATTACTCTCCTGGTCTATGAAATGGACTGACTGCAGGTATGGTGAAAAAGAACTATGGCTTTCCATGGAATAAGTAGATGGTGAGGGTTTGGAGAGACGTGAATACGTTGGTCACATCATAGTTTTGATCGTTAACGGATGGAGTTATTAGAGACTGTTTAAGTACAGAGTAGCTGAAGTGTGGTATGATGAAATCATTATAGACCGTTTGGTATCAAATGTGGAAGATGTGGTGGAGATGTGGTATCATGAAGTGGCAGTCAAATCAAATGATGACCTGTTAAGGAGACATATGATCATTCATATTATACATGACTTATGTTTATGACTTGCTGTTTGAAATAAATTTACATTTTACCTTTAGAACTTAACCTTTTTCTTGATAATTCTTTTGGTGTTGATCCGTAGGTACTTTGAGCACAGTTGATCTCCAAAACTTGATTCTTCAATTTCCCTGCATTCATGATTTACTTGTAAGCTGTACAATTGTGCCAGAGCTGATAAGTAAGTTGTAACTACATAATTAGATTAGCTGCGGAATGGAATCAACTGCAGAATGTGAACAGAAGGAAAAGTGAAATATGGCTTATGAAATATGGATGTAAAAATAAAATGGAAATGAGTTATGATAGTGAGATGGAATGAAATGTAAGATAAAATGAAAAATAGAGTGAAATGGGGTAAAACTATAAAAAGATAAAATTTAAATGAAATATGACAGTGACATGAAGTGGAACTGTAGAAAAAAATGAAGACAGAATGAGATGGAATGAGATGATGAATTTATAGACTCTAAACTGTAAATGAATGTAGCTTTTTGTCACTACTTATTATAGAAAGGAAATGGAAAATATAGGATGTCAGAAATCTTTGATTTTCACCCTGTATTTTTTGTATAAGTATGCCAATCCATGGTTGGTTTTCAACCTTATACAATTTTTTTTCATCAGTCATTTCTTGGGAAAAATAAAGACTAAGTTAGTGGAGAAGAATAATTCTTCTTCACTAGCTTCATTTCAGAGTTATCCTGGAAAATCTTAATGAACTCCTCTCTTGAAATTGGTTTTTGATATATCTTCAACTGATGACCATTCACAAGAAGAGGTATTTTGCTTCCATCTATTGTCCTTATCTTTACTGCTCCATTATTAAAGACTTCTTCAATCTCATATGGCCCAAGCCAATGAGTTTGAAACTTCCCTTGAAAATCTTTGAACTTTGAATTGAACAACAGTGCCCAATCTCCTGCTTGAAATTTCTTCTCCTTAATATATTTATCATGCCATTTAGCCCTTTGTTGTTGGACTATACTGGTTCTTTGGAATGCATCTTGCCTGATTTCATGAAGTTCATTGAGTTGCTCCAATCTATGTTTCTGTGCCTCTGATAAATCCAATCCCAATTGGACTGCCATCTTGAAGGTTTTGATTTGAAACTCTATAGGGAACAGGGCTTGTTTCCCATAAACAAGTTCATAGGGCGTATGTCTCGTTATGTTCCTCCATGTAGTTCTATAGGCCCATAAGGCTTTAGGAAGCCTTTCTTCCCAATATATTTTATGTAGATGCACAGTCTTAGTGAGAATTCCTTCAATCACCTTATTTGTAGATTCAACTTGACCATTTGCTTGTGGATGATAGGGAGTAGATTTCCTATGTTTGATCTTGTAATCTTCTACAAGACCCTTCATCATTTTAGATGTAAATTGAGATCCCTGATCTGTCACAATTTCTCTTGGAACACCAAAATGAGTGAAGATGTCCTAAAAATAAAATTAACTACAGATAGCAAAAGGTAATGCTTTGGCCTCTACCCATTTAGTGACATAATCAATGCATACCAATATATACTTATTTTTCTTAGATGAATAATTAATTGGACCAACAAAATCTAAGGCCCATTTTTCAAAAGGTTTAATGAGTACTTGAATTTGCAGTGGCATTTCATTTGAAGGAGCAGGTTTCCCTACCCTCTAGCAACTTTCACACCTCCTGACATATTATTTGGCATCTTTGAAGATGGATGGCCAATAGTATCCTAAAGAAAGGATTTTATAGGCTGTCCTCTTGTCAACAAAGTGTCCACCACACGGATCATCATGACATGCCTTAAGAATCTCAGTAATTTTATCTTCCCTAACACATATTTTGATAATAAGATCTGGGCCTATTTTATACAATTCATTAGCGATCCATGGGTATCTTGAACTTATCTAAATGATTTTTCTTTTTTTCTCTAGGAAACAAATGTGAAGGTAATTTCCATGTGACTAAGTAATTAGCAATATCTGCAAACCAAGGAGTTTGAGTATTCACTGCAAAAATATATTCATCAGGAAACTTATCTTCAACCGGAGTGTCATCTTTGATATTTTGAATTCTAGACAGGAAATCAACAATCATATTTTGTTTTCTAGGTCTATCTAGCACAATAATATTGAATTCTTGCAAGAGTAAAAGCCATCTTGTAACTCTGCCATTAGTAATAGGTTTATTCATTAAATATCTAATTGCAGAGTGATATGTATGAACAAAGATTTCATAGCCTGTTATATAATGTCTGAACGTGTTGATTGCATGAACAACAGGTAAAAATTCCTTTTCAGTTACAGTATAGTTCAACTCAGTGGGAGTCAAATTCTTACTTGTATAGTAGATGGTATAAGGAATCAAGTCTTTTTGTCCTAATACAGCTCCCAGAGCTGTATCTGAAGCATCTGTTGAAATGTGAAAAGGTAGTTTCCAATTTGGACCTCTCAAGATGGGTGCTTCAGAAATTTTTGTTTTTAAAGTCTCAAATGCTAACTGGCAATCAAGATTCCAATTGAGTTAACAATCCTTTGTGAGTAATTTGAAGGATGGGGATGCTATTTTAGTGAAATTTTCTATAAATCGTCTATAGTATCCTGTGAATCCTAGAAAACTTTGAACATCCTTTTGGCAATTTGGAATTGATAATTTATAGATGACTTCAACTTTAGATTTATCAACTTTAATCCCATCTCCTGAAATGTGATGCCCTAAAACAATACCTTTTGTACACATCATAAAGCATTTTTCATGGCTTAGTGAGAGGTTTTCTTCCTTACATATTTTAGGAACTCTTTCCAAATTTTCCAAAGCTTCTTCAAATGTATTCCCATAGACTGTAAAATCATCCATATATACCTCTACACAATCATGTATTAGATCAGAAAAAATTCCTAGCAATGTTCTTTGGAATGTTGCAGGTGCATTACATAACCCAAAAGGAAGTACTTGGTAGGCATAAGTTCCCCATGGACAAGTAAATTTGGTTTTATCTTGATCTTCAAGTGCCACTTGAATCTGATTATAACCACTAAAACCATCCAAGAATGAGAAATACTTCTTACCTGCTAATGTATCTAACACTTGATCTATAAAGGGTAAAGGAAATGAGAAATACTTCTTACCTGCTAATGTATCCAACACTTGATCTATAAAGGGTAAAGGAAAATGATCTTTAAGGGTAGCTTTATTCAATTCTCGGTAATCAATGCAAATCCTCCATTTACTTCTTTTTAGGCACAATTACTAAAGGGGAAACCCATTGGCTATCTGAAATTGGGTAATTGAAGTTTACATTCAACAGTTTTTGCAACTCTTCTTTCACAATTTCCCCAAGATTTGGATTCATCCTTCTCTAAGGTTGTCTGATAGGTCTACAATTTTCCTCAATGTAGATGTGATGTATTCAAGTCTTAGGACTAATTCCTTTCATGTCAATATATTCCCATGCATATGCAGCAGAATGTTGTTGTAATGTCCTAATTAGCTTTTCCTGTTGTAATTTCTCCAAGTTATTGTTTATGTTCAATGTTCTCCCTGGAAAGATTTCAATTGTAGAGCTACCAAATTCTTCCATAGAATAAAGAGACATCTGCTTAGATGACAAATATTCAATATTGGATTTTTCTTGAAATTGATCATGTTCATATTCTGGAGATGATTCAAAATTTTCCATTGTATTGAAGATTTGACTATCTTCACTAATATCTGAAATAGTAAAGAGAGGCTTAATGCCATTTTCATCATCAACCCATTCTTTGTCATCTATTTCTATGATTGTTCTTGTTGGAGGATATAGAGTGAATTTCTTTGTTGAATTCCCATAAAAAATATACATATCACCAGATCTACAGCTAATGAAAGCATCAGATATGGCCAGCCAAGGTCTTCCTAATATGAGTTGATGTCCTCCTAGATTGTTCTTGGGGGTTAAGATCATAAAATCAACCGGATATTCCCAAGAATATAAGGATACTGAAATATCTTCTAACACTCCATCTGGTTTAATTACAGATCTATCTGCTAATTGCAGTAATGTAGGTGTGTAAAGAAGATTAGGAAGCTTGAGCTGTTCCATGGTTTGTTTGCTCATGATGTTTATTGCTGCCCCTAAATCAATCAATGTATTTGGAATTTCAACTCCATTGATATGTGTTTTCACAATTGGACTTCCTGGATCTACATATTTTTGTATGGCAATTTTTCCCATCATTATATCTGTTATTTTTCCTACCAGGTGAATTCTTTTTGTTTCTTTTGCTTTTCTTCCTGGTTTCTTTATGCTCAACTCCTTTATTGTTTTAGCTAGGATTGGAATCTCCTTAATGGCTTGTAATAAAGGAATTTTGATACAGACAATTTTTAATTCATCTAGAAAATCATAATTAGGCAACATAATCTGCTTTTCTACTCCTCTATCAACTTGTAATCTTTCAGGAAAAGGAGGTGCAGAAGTAGATACTGGCTGCTCAATGATAGGAGTTGAGTTCATTGGTTCTTTCTGTTTTTCATTTTTAGTATTTTGGTTTTGGAGAGATGTTCCCTCAAAACTTTTATTGGGCTGTAGAGAGTCTTCCTCAGAATTGTCTTATTCCTGAATAACTACAGAAGACATTTCCTTTTCTAATACCCTACTAGATCTTAGTTGAACATCATTGAGATCTAGAGGAGTAATCATATAAGTTGGAAATTGTTGTCCTTCCACCATGTAAGTATTCTGAGGATTTTATTGTTGGGGTTTGGTAATGGTTGGGCAGGTAGCTAATTTGGTCTCTGCTGAAATGGCAGTAAGAGTTGAGGACTTTGGTTTTGTTGTAGAAATGGTAATGAAAGTTGAGGGTTTTGATTTTGAAGTTGTGGCTGCTGATTTTGTTGTGGAATGTGTGGGGGAGGATAATTCTGATATGATGGAGGATATTGATAATATTGGGAAAATCTCCCATAAGGATTTTGTACTCCTTGTGCCCAAGGTTGAGATTGCGATTGAGGTTGAGGCCAAGGTTGCTGCAAAGAATTCCAATTTGGTGATGGCTAAAGATACATTTGATTGTTAAATCCCTGATTTTTTGGTCGCTGCCAAGGTTTTCTAGAGACAAAGCAAAGAGGTTTTGCTGAATTTGGAACTGTTTCTTCTTGAAAAACAACCTTAAGACCCGAAATCGAAGGATAACCCTTGGTTTCATGATTCTTTGAGAAAATCATACAAGTCTCTATAATTTTTGAATATAAAGGGCATTCTCTTCAATCTTTTTTTTTTTTTTTTTTTTTTTTTTTTTTCTGCATTTTGGACAGAAAATAGCTAAAGCATCAACCTCGGTTTTCTACTTGTTTTGCAACTTAAGGGTGTTTATTTGCTCACTAGGACTCCCTAGAATATCTGTTTTGAATTCATCAAGCATATTGCCAATTTCTGCCCTACTCGTAGATCTAGTTGCAGACTTATTCACTCTAACAAGAGAAGGATCTCTTGGTCCTTTCCCAGTTTTGGATTTCCCTCTTGAGAGGTGAACACATAATTCTTCTATATCATTTAATGGAAGTTGAGAGATATCTCCATTCCCCATAATTTTAAGGATATCTATCCACTCATCTCTAATGGCTTTTAATAAAAGAGCTTTTAAGGTAACTTCATCTAAATTGTCCATATTTTCTCTTTTCAAATTATAGTTGAATCTCTCAATCAAATCCTATAAATTTTCATCCTCTCTTTGCATCATTTTGAACACTTCATCTTTGTGATTGGTAGGCATGCAATAATCCAAATACCTATCCAAAAACACTTTTTTCATGACATTCCATGTTCTAATGGACTGAGTGACTAACCCCATGAACCACTTCAAAGCAGCTCCTTTCAGTGTTGAAGGGAACAAATTAAGTTTTTGAGAGTCTTCTAGATAATCATAGGTTCTGCACAAGACTTCAAACTCAAATAAAAATGTTTCAGGATCCTCACTTTTTAACCCATGGAAGTTTGGGAGGGCAGAAGGTGAGATATTTTTCATTGTGGCATTTGTTTCTTCATCCACTATAAGGAATCCAAAATAGTTATCTATTTCCCTATTTCCTCTACCTCCTCCATTATTTCCTCTGCCTCCTCCATTATTTCTTCTACCTCTTCCTCTACCCCCTCCTCCGAACAGTGTGAATTTTCCATCTTCTCCTTCTTCTGCCATTATAGTTTCTTCAGGGTCAATATAAGGTTCACCCTGTAAGGTTACTTTCTCCTCCTCTGGTTCTTCTATTAATGGGATATCGGAGAGAGGTTCTACTTCTTCTTCCTCACTAGGCATTCCTAATTCTTCAACTAAAATGTGCTCCCCTGTAGAGGTGAAAAGGGCTTCTCGTGTTGTTGGAGATCCAAGATTTTTCTCCTCTAGGACTGACTTGGTAGATGAAGTAGGAGATTCTTTTGATTGGATTTATGCCCCTAGAATTTCAGGAGTTCTATGGCTGGGAGTATGAGTTTGGGATGGAGGTGTGTCTCTTCTTGTTCTTGGTGGAGTAGGTAGTGTTGTAGGAATTGAACTCTTGCCTCTAGCTATAAATCTTCCCCTAGAGTCTCTTTCTCTATGCATATCATTTTTTTTTAATGTAAGAGATAAGGTTACCTAGTTACACTTCCCCGGCAACGATGCCAAAATGTTTAGTCAATTTAGTTTCCTAAATTGCTTTGCATAAATTATCAACTGAGGCTCGTAAGCTGATGAAGTGTAGTGCACTCTATGTGCTAGTTAACCCTTCTTACTTCGTTGTTTTGTATTTTTATATTGTTTTGTTTTGGGGATTTCTTTGATTCCTAATGATGTACAGTCTGCATTATGAGAAACTAAGTCTAAATTTTCTAAAGGTGAACTAATTAAAATCTAAGTTAAAGGAAGGAAAAACATATCAGCTATCCTATCTTGTCATTTAATCCTAAATAAAAAATTAAAAGGTGAAGTTGTAAGGCAAATTGAAATCATTACAGAGAATGAAACTAACCGAAGTACTTCTAGTTGCCCAAACCTTCAATTTTGAAAGATAACTTTCTTGAGATGGCATATAAGCAACTTCCTGTACTATGTGGTCCAAAGAACTAAGTAAAACATGCAGACAATAACTGATTGGTTTCAATCCTTGTGTAAAATGAATGTTTAACCATTTAGTTTAGGATGGATATCAACTTGAAATGGTGGTCAAAAACATTTATTCACAATGTGCATTGGTAATCTGAACTAGGAAATAAATAACAGAGGATACAAACAGTAAGTAAACTAATCAACAATGCATCCTTATTACTTTTCAACCTTACCCTGTTTAAAAACAAAGTTGTTTCCTTTATGAAATTGATTGACGAAACAAGATGGCACCATCGAATTCTAACATTATGCTATTGATTAGAACTAAAAGAAAACAAATGAATCAACCTAAACTAAAAATATTGCTAAAAGTAAATAATGAAACTAAACTGAACAGTAAACAAAATAAAAAGAAAAACCTCCTTCAGTGCAAGGGTCCTCTGCAACTGACTGAGTTGAGCTGCTAATTAGCTGAATAAATTCTTTCAAATGATCACTTTGTCAAACACGAATTCATATTATTAACAGGAAGACAAGTTCCAAAATTACAGAGCTGTAAGTCTGAGCTTAATACATCCAAAAACTTGAACTCTTTTCTCAGTTCTATACAATTGATATTTAAAGAAACTTTCCTAATTTTCTTTTGAGAGAATTTAGCTACAAGGGGTCTACACGTTTACAATAGTTCTGCGTAAGTGGTTGATCAGCTACAGGAGACTTTAAGTCAACAAGATGGTTGCATGAAACCGTTATCACCGGTGGCTGGTTTGAGTTATTGCTGCAACAAAACTATCGGGTTTTATTAATTAACCATGAAGAGTGGACAAAGAGTCTTATTGCTCTTGGGTTTCTTTGTTTGACTCCTCCTTTGACTGTGGTCTTGAGCTGGCATTTTTGTCAATCTCGGCTGGGTGACTAGGATAGGATCCATGTTGAGATGATTCCAAAGATGCCCATGTGGCCAGTTTCTTCATTTGACACTTGTAACCTATTCAACCATGGAAGTAGCTACGGAACACACAGTTAGCTGCAGAATAGGTTGTGTTCTGTAGCTAATTTGCAAAAACTGATTTCAAATAGCAAAAAAATAAAAGTATAACATGCCAATCATTTAATGTCTTCCTTGAGACAAAATGTATCATTTATCAATGATGGGGATCTGTCTTTTATGGAAAACAAGAGAAAGATGTGAGAAAAGTTGTCAAAGAGAGAGTAATTCTGAGGTCCAACACAGGCTAACTTGTGATCCATTTTATGCTGATGTGTTCCTTTCAAGCTACATATATTACAGGTTTTTAAGAGGCTCACTTACTTCCCCCTTGTTGTGGTAGATCCTCTCATGCATTACACTTGACTCTTCACAGAGTTATACAATTGTTTCACCAAAGTCACGAGTACATCATTCTATGTGTCATTGCAGTCAAGGCATACCACTAAATCCCACTATTTTGGCAATCGGGCCATATTCTAGATGGGGCTCCCACACCAAATGGTGTGAGATATGATTGGGACCTCATATCAGGGAGACCCCCTTGAATGTTGGTATGTACAACACTATCAACAATTATATTGAAATTTATTGCAAGAATTAGTAGCAACAATGAAAGGAATTGGAATATGCAATAATATACTAGTAAAGAACTTCAGGTGTAGGGCCATTGTGGAACACTGTACCCAATAGTCTCCATCTATTTCCATGAGCATGCTATGACTGGTATGATGTTTTAAGGCAAGGATATGGCTTTGTTTTTGGACCTTCCAATTCGAGGAGACCTTATCAAGTGATGGATTTCCCGAGGGGCTGTGTATTAGAGAAGGGAAGGTCAAGGGATGATTTTTTTTTGTCATTAGCATTGCCAGATGGAATCAAAAGCACATTGGTAGTGTGCCTTGGAAAAATGAGCCTGTAACTGTTCACTAGGAGAACAAGTAGTGCACAAATCCTAGTGCTAGATATTGGATGCATTTTTTACTTTGGCAGTGGACTTTGGACTTCCTGAGAAGGAGGTGAATCCTAGTATTACTTTTGAAGGTGGAGGTGTGAGACTTTGGACTCCCTTATTGACTGATGTGAGCATCATATCCTTTTATTTGTTGGTTAAATCAAATGTACATATGTATGTATATGTGTATATTATTGTGAATATTGTATCAAGCTAGAATTATAAAGCTCCATAGAAATTATGATTATTTGTTGGTTGAAGTAAATGTACATGGGTATATGTGATTGTTATTGTAAATACCATAATGAGTTGTGTTATAAAACTCTAGTAAATGGTATGTTGGTCATGGTTTCCAACAAATGTCATTGTAAATACTTCCACGAGCTAGTTTATAAAGCTCCATAGGCAGTATGTTTTGTTGTCAGCGGTTTGTTGGTCATAGGTTTCATTGAACACCGAGAACAATTTTCTCCCCTAGGGGGAGGGTGCTGTAACGACCCAAATTAAAAATCCATGTAACAAATCTAATAAAAGAAAAATAATACCAAGGTCATCATACACGTATTCTGAGTTGAATGGTGGGAAAAAAATCATAGTGGGTGTAACTTCACTTTATTTATGGCTAAGGAAACTGGCAAAGGCAAAGAGGCATTAATTGGCATTTTGAAAATAAACAAAAATAGGAGAAAAGGAAGGTGAAAGGGTATAGAATTGCATGAGAGGAAAATTGAAGGAAAAATAGAGGACTCAATGATAAAAAGGCTTATGAGGATCAGTTCATGAATTTTTTTGTTCAAGCTTTTGTCAGTTCAATTTTAGAGCTCTCTCTCTCTTCTATCTGTCTCATACTCTTGGAAACTTAGAGTTTTCTTAGAGCATCCATAGATCATTGTGGCATAATTGGGATTTCAAGAAAGAAGGAAAAAGGAAGCATGAAAGTGCAAGGGGATAGTGGGATCAGCGGCTGCAGCTGGATTTCTTTGTAGGTATAGAGTTTCATGTATGATTCCCTTGCTAGTTTTGGCATGCATGGTGTATGCGTGTGATTATTTGGTTATGATTTGTCATTGGCATGGAAGATTTTCTGGATTGAAAATGGTTTTTCCTAGATAAACATGGTGTTGTGGGCTTCCCACTTGATTGTTTTCTGATTGGTGCTCATGTTCGTTATGGTTGTAGGTTGAGTTACTAGTTCCTAGATCCTTGGTTGGACAAACACTCTGGAAGCCCTGGAACAACTTCGGTTGATTTACTAGTCCTGGAAGCCTTGGTTGGAAAAAGACTCTTGAGACCTTGGTGAGTTGTGTTACTATTCCTGGAGCCTTCGTTCGACAAACGCTCTAGAGCCCTGTGGAAGTTTTGGGTTGAGTTACTAGTCCTAGAGCCAAGTTGGAACAAACAATCTGGAGCCCTGAGCAGCTTGGGTAGAGACTAATCCGGTGATGGTTAGTGATGTCCAACCGTGAAGTTGAATCACTGGTCGAGGGTTGAGTTGGTTTGGCCTCTGGAATCCCTAGTTTGGTTTTGCTTGGTTTATTCCATATGATCCCACATTTATGCTTGGAATATGGCGTAGGGGTGATTAGATGAAAGAGAGAATTGGTTTAGTCCAATCCATGGTCGGGTGGTACATGGAAGTCCCAGACTTGTTTGGATTTGCAAATGTTTATAAGAGCTCTTTTCTTCTTGTATTTTCATGATAAATTTTACTTTTTGTTATGTGGCTTTGATGATTGGTTTATCATGGTGTATATGTTGTTCATTTACTATTTATATGTTGGTTATAAGATGTATATTGGCTATGGATCTTGATGTGTTTTTATTTGTTGATGAATGGTTAATGAATGCATGAGCTAATAGATGTTATTGCAGTTATTATGAGAGGCCATTAGACCTTCTTGACGATTCTCATATAAGTATCAGACCCCTATTATTAAATATGCATTCATGACCTGTAGATTACATGTTAGCCATGTGTTTAATGAAATGTTTGTCATGGATAGGTTGGTTAGGTCAAGTTTTTTATTCAAATTTGATTGAATGGATTTTTCATCATGTTAGAAATGATTCTGGAAGGTCTCACTGAGTTCTAGGCAGTGGTCTAGAGCCATGCTTGAAAAAGTGGCTAAGATTATGGGGTCACATGCTTAGAACTAGAAAATATAGATTACAATCATTATGAGGCAGGGTTATCCATGTGATTGGAGGGTCACAACCATTGGATTGCCTTTTTATGCAAGCGACTAGGAGTCCAAATCACTAAAAAGGAAAGTTAGCTAAGGTTTTGGGCACTTAGTGTGGTTTTTTAGCTCTTTTGGGTCCTATAGCTCCCAAGGAAGGTCAATAAGGTTTCATATTGTTGACTCCATTTACTTAATGTGATCTAGGAGGTCGAGTCATATCATAGTAATTCTTCGTCACATGTTTACCCCAGTGGACTGGTGAACTTGGGTAAGTGGGGAGGAGGGAGTTATAGTTGCGGAAATGCTTCCTAGAGGTGTTCGTTAATGTGGTCAAAAATATTTTTGCCAATGAAGCTCATTCCATTGATTAATATGTATCAAATATTCTTAATTTCTTCTTGAAATGTTGTGAGAGCATTGCCTTCTAAGGGAATGAGATACTTTATGGGAAGGTGGAGAGAAGCATGGATTGTTGATGATTGTATTTTGAAGGTTGCAACACCTTTAGGGGAAAGCAACTTGATTGGTGAAGATGTTGATCTAGCAAGGGATGTGATTATTTATTTAATAAATTTTATAAGGAAGGATTTTCCAGTTCCAACAATACCTTGTATAATCATTCTTAAAGGAGGAAAAATATTTTTTTTTGCAAAATAATTGGAAATTATGTTGAGAGCTTTATTTTTCAATGGTGATAATGCATCAGGTTTGGTTAGAATGTGATTATGTGTTTGATGAATATAGTGTATGGAGAGATTATACTTAATGAATTGTAAGCCTATTTATTATGGGATATTCGTACGAATCCAATTTTGATTTTCATCAAAACCACGAAGGCCAAGCATGCCAAGGTCATTTAGGTGGATTTCATTAGTAGGGTGCACTTGGAAGAATAATTACCATTCATTAAGGTCCATGGATTCTAGAGGATGGGCCTCATGAGTAAGTGAGTTATCATTTACAATAGATGGAAGATTAGATGTTGTATGGTGAAGATGACAAGATTTGTAAGAAGGATGAAAGCTTTGCCAATTTGCAATGAAATATTTTGCAAAATTTCTTATTTCCAAAGCAATATTACAAAATGGGTTGTATAGCATAAGTTAAAATCTACAAAAATTAGCGTAATATGCTTCATTTGTGGATGGTATTTTGGAGAAGCATGGCATAACACGAACAATGGCCTTTTCAAGTACAGATTTCCATTTGTTTGTTTTACGATGAGGATCATACGACTAGGATCTTGTTAGCTCTATAAGTGAAGAAAATTGGAGGGGTGATTGGTGTGCCATGTATGCATCTATGAAGTGTGATGTTGGAGATGGGGTGGTGTTTTTTTTGTGGAAGGTGCATATAAATATTTTGGCTTACATTAAAAAAAAGGGTCAGCTACAAATTGTCAATGAGAGTTCTTACAGCATATGGTAGGTTTCTTGTGCTCTGATGTCACAATCAACAAGGATTTTTGCAAGGAATTTTCGAAATGCAGTGGTCAAAGGGTTAGCATTAGCTAAAGCAAGTACAATTCTACATAGCATATGGTGGAAGCTTTCAGACTTTGTTTATGATTTGGATGCATACTTGGCGATGTATTTTTTAATGGAATGGAGAGAGTGCATAGGTTGGAAATCAACATTTTCATGCCAAATAGAGAGTATGTTAGGGTTATGGCTATTTAGTTGATCATCGTTGTCAGTGGAGTTGTATGTCTTTTGGACATTGGAGTTAATGAATAAGAATAAGGTTGGATCTAATTCCTAAGGTGCTTTATAACCACACTCTAATTTTGAGCCTTTATTTCTCAAGAAAGCGCTTTCAGTGCATTTTGTGTGTCATTCAATGCAGTTGATGAGTTTTCATTATTCATTGGAAGGATCAACTATGAGGATATCTGGCATGGATAATAACCAAGGGTCTTGTGAATTGGGCTGAAGAATGGGGTTGGTTTGAATGGGTAGAAAGGTGAGGGTTCCAAGCTCATATGCATTTGTCGAAGAAATGTTTAGCATTATCAATTACATTTGTATCATCTGAATCTAGGCTCTCCATATCAGGTGTATTTTTTAACTAGAGAAAACCATGACTTTGTGCAGATCCTCTATGTTATCATTCATACTTGTAAGGGAGGCTCTTTGTTAGAAAGTATTTAATTGGTTGAATTTCGATGTGTAAATAATTACGATAGTATTGTGATAGAGTAGGTCCTTGTACTAGTATTCTTTTGATTGCAGGTGTTTTTCTAAGATAACTTCACAGAAAATTGTGAATTTATGGTGCATGTATAATGATGTTAAATGGGGGTTGGAGATAATGTTTTCATTTCTTCACTTTTGTTGTTTCACAACATCCTAATATTGAGTGTTTGGCATGACTACAAGAAGACCAGGTCATTTTGTATCAACAATGCTCAATGTGAAGAATCATGTTGGGAAGTTGAGCTAAGATATCATGTCAGTTAGCTCATTTTTATATTTTTTCCAGAAAGATCTTGTGCCACGGAGGGAGCAGCCAAATCGCATAACTTGTTCCGTTAGCTTTTGATCTGGGAATTGTTCCAGTCAGATGTTTGAATAATGGATAGATGTTGGAAATTTATCTGTGATGTTTTTCTTCATGAAAATAGATTTTTTTTCCTGACTGTGATGGTGCATCATGAGATTGTATATGTGGTAGCAAAACCTTGGGTTGTTATCAAACCTATTTTCATGGTACCGTATGAGGTGAAGTGCATATTCTAGTGGGGAAAAGTGTGGAGAAAGCCATGGAAAGGGGACCTTCTATGTTGTATTAATTGATTAGAGATGGTCCTATTAGAGGCCATTTAATTTCAGTATCAGAATGATGGTTGGATTCTTGCAAACATTGTCGTATTTCTTGGAATTTTGTATGTGTATTAGGAATGGTGGGTATAAATGATGATGTTTGTTGTATATCTAGGCTAGTGGAATCTAGGGTGGATTCAAAGGGAGTTGGTGGTGACTTTTGGGTAGTTGGATCTATGGTCTTATAATGGAAAAGGGAAGGGGAGAAATCTATGGGTAACTCTTGTAAGGATGCAATTGAGTTGTATTCAATGCGAGAAATTTTATAGTAGGGTTCATTTGATAATGTGTATTCTAATGTGGCTTGTACATGATGTCTACTTACGATGTAGTCATAAGCTTAGTGGTCAAAGCTATGACGGGTAACCAACAAGATGTCTAAGTCCTCAAGATGTTGGTTATTGTTGTAATGTCTTGTGGGAAGCATATTGTGTGGCCAATGTATTTATATTGGCCATCGCGTGCATGCATTACTTGGAGTATCTGATTCACTCTAGCTATGAGCATTTCTTATATCTATGGAAGACAAGCTAGGAAAAGTGGTTGTGGGCCAGGGTCCATGTTGTTTGACACTGAGAAATGATGCTCATTTGTTTCAAACGTGCATCTGGAGAAGAAATAAATTTTGTTGGAGATATGGAGATGGATTCTAAGGTATGATTCAAGACAAATGGAACATGAAATTTTTGGTGGGAGTTTATCAATATTTTCGTGAAATTCACAATGTGCATCGATAGTGTGGGTGTTGTTAGAAGTGTCTGCAAGCAATTCAGTGGCATAATGAATAGTGTGGGTGTTTGTCTAAGTGGTTTGTTCATGAACAATATGGTTTGTTGATTGTAAAGGAGGTTGATTTTGGAGTGGGAAGTGTTAATCAAATTTGGGTTTAACATAAAACATGAAGTACTTGCATATGGCTCAAAGGGTAAGGGTTGGGTGTTTTTTTCTTTTTTTCTTCTTTTTTTGGAGTTTCTAGAGTCTTTTTTAGCATGTTAAAGTTCACATCGATGTGCATTTATTCGTTCTTTATTCACAACATAGTATTTCGGGCATGTTCATCATTAGAAATAGTGGACATTTACAAAAGAAATTGTAAACAAGACACGACACCGACATGTAACAAAGGGAAAAATGATAATGCTATGGGGAATAGAAAAAATGATAGCATTGAATATCAATTTAAAATTAACAACAAGTGAAGACCAAAATATTATTATGGAAACTTATCATTTGAATAGTATGCATGAAGGAACACTTGAGTAATTAGTAGTAACACAAGTAAACAAATGCATTTGTTGGACCCATCAAGTTCCATGATTTGTTACAAGAGGGGAAATGAAACCTTTGTTTATAAGTGTGTGTACACAGTACAATATTATACATAACGAAGGAGGCATGCAAGGACTACATGTTGGGAAAACATGACAGAAACCAGAGAGGTACATGTAATTACATACAAACCCATATTGTGTTCAAAATTTTATTTGAACATTGGAATACTACAAATTTCCAAGGAGGTATATCAAGACTATATGGTGTGAAGACATTACAACAAACTATAGAGGTAAATGTAACTAAATCTATTTATTATTTAGAAATGTTATCTATTTCTTCAAGGATGATGTTGCATCATGTTGAGAATTCAAATCTTTCTTCCTTGATGATGATAAACTTCAAGTGTAGTATTTCTCTAAACGTTTCCATCTTCACTGACAATGTGAAGAGGTGATCTATTTGGAGCACTTTGGAGACAACCTTCTTAATTGCGACTGGGTCTGAAGATAGCAAGTAGAAGTTATCTATACTAATGTTGAGTATGGCATATGTTGCATATTTAAAAGCAATTCCTGAAAGAACTTGTTTGTGTGATATCATATGTCAACTTTATTTAAGTATATGTAATCATAGTCAGTTACTTCAACGTTGGATTTTGGGAAGTGCCATGTGTTTACATTTTTTGGAAGAGTCTTTTCATGCATTTTTTCTAGCAACAATAGAAGGGTGAGAAAGATAGTAAAATTTTTCCATCCATATTTTTTCCATTGTAGCTTTCACTTGGAAGAATATAGATTTTTCAGAGTTATTGATATTGGAAAGCTTAGCAAGTGTTATTCTTTTCGGTAGTTGGGCGGAGGAAGGTGGATATCTTGTAGTTAAGGATGCAGAAGTTGTATCTGAGCCTTATTTTTGGAACCATGCTTTTAGAGTGCAAGCCTCTTAAATGTCAGGATTTACAAGGACAATGGTTCTCGATGTAGTCCCAACATTTTTTCCATTGAATCATTAACATGAGCAGACTTAATTGCAATGATGGGGTTACTTACTATGGCGCATAAAGAGGAAATTTCTCTTGACTTTGGATCAATTCCCTCCCCCCGCCCCAATAAGGTGGAATCCATGCTATATATATTTATATCTTGAAGGTGGACTATTTTTTTAATAACTTCAAATCCATATTTTCTATGTGTAGTGCATGGGAAAATGTTAGTAACAACACCAACAACATCAAAAATCGAGTTGACATTTATCGTTATGATTTCATTGATCGATATTATATTGAAATAAATACTAGGAGCAGGTGTTATTTCTTCGAGGACATGTTCTATAGTAGATGTTGCATTTAATAAGATATCCCAATCATTGTTTAAGTGGTTGTATTACTTGTTAGCCAATTTCACATTGCCTTGTGAGACAATGTATGCACGTCCAAGATGGATCTTATCAAAGAAACAATCGGCAACATCGTTAAAATAAGTGACATATATCTCTCCACCGTCTGCATAAAAGAGGTCAAAGAAAAACACTTTATCAAAGCCATGCTGATTTTGAAATTGACAAAGAGGTGTCTTTATTTGTGCCCAACCTTTTATGGACCAAATTGAATGGTAAGGGCTTAGTGCTTTGTTGGTAATATGGAGTGGAGTGATGGATGGAGGGGGAATAGGAGGAAGGGGGAAGTTCCTTTTCGATGAAGGATCTTGATTCAAGGAGAAGGGAGTTTGTTCTTAATAATTGATCAGCATAATCATATTTTTTGGATTACCAATTAAAGGTGCAGTTGTAGCAATGATCTTGAAGTTCGGTACTGTGATAGACCTATATTATAAATGACAATCAAAGCAATAATTTTTAGAATCGAAAGTAGCTCGGGGTAGCATATGTAAATTTTAATTTGGAAGCATGAGCTGGACTTACATTAATGCGCCAATAGGTGAATAGATCCAAATTTGAACATGTACAATGGAACCCTTTTGGAGCTAGCTTGATGCGACGAGGTCATTAAATTCAATTGGAAGAATAATGCATTTCATATGATTTTAATCAATGATGGAGGTACAATAATGCAAATTTGAACTTTGGATCAAGTGAATAGGGTTGATATCAACAATTTGTAGCAATGGTTGAACATCAGTTGAAATAGAGAGCATTGAGAAAATAGGATTCTCAATGAGTTGTGTAGTCATTTTATGCCAGTGGACGATGGAATAAGTAGTATGGATAATAGAATTCTTGGTATAATAAAATGTGGCTTTATGTTTTATCATTTTTTATAAGAGGATGTTTTTTGAATTAGATTTTCTAAACCATGATCCTCATACTTTGCACTATCCTAAATCACATCAATGTTATTATGAAACAAAAAATACAAAACTACAACATATATGCTAAATCATTGCTAAAATTATAACCAAAATCTTAGTATATGAGCGGTCAAAACCCATCACTGATTTCCCATTAATTCTGAAATGAAATCTATTACAAGAAAACAACATAAAAAAATGCATTGTTCATTGTTCAAAAACTAAATGGATAAACCTATGCATGTGCATCCTCTTTTATAGAGTGAGAAGAAGAGTCAATTCAATGAATTTGGACACATGCACCCTCTCTTACTTAACCATCAAATGAAACTATATAACAAATGCAAACAACATGAAAACCACTAAGAATAGATCTTAAAGATAAAATAGCAGTCCACTCTTAGTCCCTCATAATCAATCCACTTAACTTAAAAAGAAAAAGGGTATTCTCACTGCCTTATTGAAGCACCTAGATTTGTTTATCAGTGTGTCGAGACCTATTATAAGGAAATAGGATGGTTATAAGGAAAGGCACTCTTCTTGAAAGACAATTTAACCATCCCAATGATCATTGTGATCATTAAAAACCTTCATAATGGCAACCATGAGTATGGCCTGAGAGTTCAAGGCCCATAAGTCAATGGTCAGCCATCAAACAGTCTCAAAACAATTTCCAAGGTGTACAAATATGCGAATCCTAAAGGATTCATGGAGGAGACACACCAAACAAATCTTGTAAGTGAAAATTTAATTATTTCAAACAACTACAACCTTTGAAAAATGAAAAACAACAGAAAAGGGCATCCTATCAAAGGGTCTTCATAAATATATCACTATATATCAACATCTAGTGATATATTTGATAGTGAAGTAAAATTTCACTATCTTATTTCTTTCAGGTGTTAAGCTACTAAGAAAGTGCGAAAAGAAGACCAAGTCAATCAAAATAATCTAGAGATATTATATGTATAAAATTTATAGTTGAAAGAGCGGGGAAAGCTATCTTTGGAGCATTTGTGCAACATGCTTGTAGACAAGACCAAAGCCTTGCTTTTCTATTTAAAAGGAGTTGGCCCCAAAATAACGATTCATCTATGGTTAGAAACTTTGGTTCTACTCTTTAAGTCAAACTTGTGTAGCTAAATGCCAAATGAATGTGAATAATGTTGGAATGTTGAGGCATATTTTTCCTAGCCTATCCTTTTTGTTTATGACCAATATAAAGAAACAAAGGTTTTCAAAATGCCTTGCTATATTTTGAGCATGTTGACCAGTGTATTGTTAGAAACTCTAGTTATACTCTTTAAGTCAAAGTTTTCTAGCTAAATTCTAAATGAATTTGATTAATGTTGGCATGTTGAGGCATATTTTTCCTAGCCTATGTTTTTGTTTATGACCAATACAAAGAAGCAATTGGTTTAAAAATTCCTTGTTGTATTTTGAAGATGTTGGTTGGTGTAATTCTATGATTGGTCTATATTTCGAGCATTCTATTTAGATATTGATTCCTAAACATTCCCTAACATACCTCTAGTCAAACATTCAATTTTTTGTTGAAATTTTACAAACAGCTGCTAAGATCAAATTCAAATTTTAATTCTCAATTTTAGTTCAGGGACTAACTAAAATTGGAATGTATCCCAAAATGCTATTATAGAAATGTTATTTTTATAAATTCTATATTTAGCATTTCTTGTTGCTATTTTCAACACTCCCTCTCAACAAGAAAGGGATTATCTATCACCCCAATCCTAACTCTGTGGAACTCGAACTTTCATTTTGACAATGCCTTAGTCAAAATATCTGCATCCTGCTCCTCATTCGAAACATACAGCAACAACATGATCCTCTTCACCACACAGTCTCGAATATGATGATACCGAATATCGATGTGCTTGGACCTATCATGAAATACTGAATTGTCAGAGAGTTTGATACAACTCTGATTATCACAATAGATCACAGTTGGATCCATCCTTTGACTAAATAATCCAACTAGAAATTTCCGCATCCAAATGGCCTCACATTCTGCCTGACTGGTAGCCATGTATTCAACATCTACTGAGCTAAGTGCAACTGACCTCTATTTCCTACTGTACCAAGAAACTATAGTTGAACCAAGGTTGAAAATTCCTCCTGAAGTGCTCTTCCGATCTGATGGAATCCCTGCCCAATCTGAATCTGTGAAGCACTGAAGCTTCACTCCCTCTGTCCATCTATACCATAATCTATACTGAGATGTGCCTATGAGGTATCTCAGCACATGCTTCACTGCCTTACAAAATAGTTTGTTAGGCTGAACCATAGCTTGACTCAACTGGTTCACCACAAAGCACAAATCTGGTTGCGTGTTCACTAAATACATCAATGAAACCACAAGCTGCTGATAAACAGTAGCAGCTACTACCTCACCTGAAGTAGCATCCTCCTTCCTCCAATTACCTACTAGAGGAGTCTTCATGGGCTTGCACTTCTCCATGTGGAATCACCTAAGTATCTCATTGGACTACTTGCCTTGAGACACAAACACTTCCCCATCCTTCTACCACACTTCCATGCCTAGAAAGTAGTGCATGGGACCCATGTCTTTCATCTCGAACTCTCTTGAAAGGTCCTCCTTGCAAGACTTGATCAACTAATCATCACGACCTTGCAAGACTTGATCAACTAATCATCACCTATCAATATCAGATCATCAACATAAAGAACAATGATCAATAACTTACCTTCTACCATGATGTGGTAAAGGTTCGCATCTACTTCACTCTTTGTGAAACCCAACCCGGTGAAATAGCTAATGATCCTAATGTACCAAGCACGAGGTGCTTACTTCAGCCCATACAAAGCTCTCTTGATTCAACACACATGTGACTCACGATCAAAGGTCTCAAAACCTTCCGGCTGCTCTATGTACACCTCTTCCTCAATCTTTTCATTGAGGAACACAGTATTCACATCCATCTAATCGATCTTCCAACCCATCTGAGCTGATAGTGCCAACATTGATCTGATAGATGAGTAACTTGATACATGAGAAAAAGTCTCATCATAGTTGATCCCCTCGACCTGTGAGAAACCACAAGCAACAAACCTTGCCTTATGTTTCTCCACGCTGCCATCAGCTGCTTGCTTTACCTTGTAAATCCATTGGGAACTCACCACTGACTTGTCCTCCGGTCTTGGGACAACATCCCAAACATTGTTCCAAATGATGGATTCATACTCCTCTACCATAGCATCAGCCCATACTGGTTTCTACACTGCTTCCTCGAAGGAAGATGGTTTGGTCTCTACACACTCCCCAACTAGGTCCATGTAACTAGTGTACCACTTGAGTGATCTCCTCTGTCTGTGCTGAGAGGATGGTTGTCCCAAATTATCTCTCACATCCATCACCAATCTGTCAGCTTCCTTTGAGATTTTCTACCCATCTCTGGAAGACTCTACATGAGTGGATGTCTCCCCTCCTGGGTCCTCTGCATGCAGCTGCTCCGCATCAGTCTGAGGCTCCTCCTCCTTAGGAACCAAAATTTCCTCCTCTGCATGCAACTTGAGCTCCTTCTCAAGGGAAACTTGCATGGCCTTCTTCTTGTCGAACTTTAGATCTCTGTGTACCACTATCCTCTGACTGGTAGGCAAGAACACCTGATAGTTGTGGGGTGTATGAGTGTACCCCACAAGTATCCCCAACTCAGCTGTTGGCCCTAGCTTCTTCTGGGAATATTTGGTCACATGGCAATAAACCAATGATCCAAAGATACTGAAGTGACTCACATCTAGTCTCTTCCCAAAGAAGGCCTCCACTGGTGTCTTCATCCCCAATATATGATGTGGGCTTCTATTCTGCAATTATACTGCTGTATTTCATGCCTCAGCCCACAAATGAAGTGGTAAGCATTGGTCATGCAACATTGCTCGATATCCTCCCACAATCGTTCTATTCTTCCTTTCAGCCACCCCATCCTGTTGTGGGTTATGGGGTGTCATCAACTCTCGTTTAATTCCTTCTGCTGCATAAAAGTCCTTAAACTATTGGGAGACATACTCTCCACCATTGTCACTTCACAAGGCTCTTATTGTCTTTCCAAATTCTTTCTCAACCAAGGCTTTGAACTCACACAACCTTGAGAAGGTTTGATCCTTCTTCTGCATTAAGTAGATCCAACATCTATGAGAAAAATCATCAATAAAAATAACATTGTACCTTTGTTTAGCGGTGGAGGCTGTCGAGAAACGTCCACACACATCTGTATGAACTCGCTCCAAGATTTCTCTAGCTCGACTGTCTCGATCTTGAAAGGAAGATTTTGCATACTTACCCAAGGTACAACCTTTGCATGTATCCACTTGCTCCAGTGTACCCTTGCGAAGTCCGATAGAAATTTGTTGCATGATCTTCAAGGCCCCATGGTGCAAGTGGCCCAATCTTCTATGCCATAGCTCGCCAATATATTTCCTTTGCACCAACTCTGCTTTGGAACTCAATGCAGCACAATCATCTACCTCTAGCTTGTAGAGATTCTTTACACAAATCCCAATCCTCTTAGTCTGTCCAGTGCCAATATGCCTCGGGAATTCCTTTCCTTTACTAAAGACTACATCATAGCCTTTGTCTTCCAACATAGTGATGGACACCAGGTTCTTCTTCAGACCATGCACATACTTTACATCATTCAGGGTGAGAGGAGCTCCATGCTCCCTCTGAAACACAACCGTACCTTCACTTGAAACACGGTACTTTCCATCATTTCCCATCTCTATGCACATCTGGAGGTCCTTCTCCTCCAAGGTACTAAATAGACTGTTGTCATCCGTCATGTGGAATGAAGCTCCACTGTCTAGGTACCAAACACAACCCACCATCGATGAAACCATGCATGCGATGAGGATGAAATCTAATTCGAACTGTGAGGCCAGTGCCTCACCATCTGATCCCTTTGAGGATCCCTTCTTGGATTTCTTTTGTGGACAACCTGTTGCATAATGGACCACCTCATGACAATGAAAGCATCACACTTTCGATTTGTCAATATTATTCCCACCATGGTAGGAACTTGATTTGGAATGGGAAGCCTTCCCCTTCCCTTTCCTCACCTTACTCGCTAAGGCTAGATTTTCTTCATCATCTTGCTTTGATGAAGATCCATCTCTAATGCTTCTCCTTATCTCCTCCTGCATCAGATCCGACCAAAGTCGTTCCCAATCTGGCAGTTTCTCTCTTCCATTTACTGAGTCTTGGTAGCTATGCCAGCTCTTAGGAAGACCAAGGATATCAAGACTCACCACGTCATCATCGACTGTCGTGATTCATACACTTCGAAGCTCATCCCTGCAAGTGGTGAGCTTGTTCAGATATGTAGAGATCGTGTCACCCTTTTCACACTTAATTTTCTGAAGCTTGTCTTTCAGTGCCAACTTCCTCTAATCACTGCTATTCTGATATAGATCCTTCAAAGTTTTCCACATTGAAAATGGTGTCTCCTTCCCATGGATACTCGAGACAATGTGGTCTCGAACTCCCTCCAGAAGAATTCTCCTCACTCTAGCCACACATTTCTTCCACTCTGCCAATTCTTGGGCATTAGCAACTGTTGGCTTAGGGTCTTCTTGATCAATGAAGTCCTTCAAAACGTTGTCCTCTAATACTGCTTCCATGCGATCCTTCCAGGCTATATAATTCGAGTTGTCATCCAGGGCATACTCAAGTCTCAAACTGTTGAACGCCATTGGTGAAATTTGAGATGTGATAAGAATTCAATTTCTATAATCAGGAACTTCAAACTTCAAAATTTTCCCTTCTTTGTATATTGTTCTCCGCTTTGATCACCTTTTCTCTGATACCATGTAGAATTTCCCACTATAGATCACCTGTAAAGCTAAATACTTTATCTACTTCTACAAACAAACTTGTGCAAGCTTAATCGATTTTGAGCAACATCAAATAGAACACATATAACAGAGAATGAGAAATCAATCACACATGAACACAGAAGAATACTCTGGGGAAAGCCTCAGCTAAAAACCCCGATATTTGTATTATCATACAAGTGGAAATATCTCTGGATTACACAAATCTTTAGCTCACAAGCTATCCAGCTCTCAGTACAATCCCTTAATGCTGCTCATAGACTGAATAGACACAACATATGCCTTCCCTCAGTCCTCCAAGCCTCCTATTTCCTTGCGCAATTTCTCCTAGGTCCTCTGGCTGCCACTTGTGTGAATTCACCTCTCACACAACTCACCAAACTCAGAAGTAATTGCGCAATCTCCAAGGGATGAATTCCTTCTACATGCAAGAGATATCCTCAATGGAATATTCTTGCAACTGATAGTACATTGTCCCATCATCTGATCTCAACTAGGTCTCTGATTGAACTGACACGCATGAGTTATTTATGAGAGAATATTCAGTTATTTGAAGTACACTAGTTACATGCATGCATGCATTAACTAACTGAACTCACAATTAGTTCCACAAACTGTTGGAACTAATCTAATTGGACTTAACTCAGTTAACTGAGCTAACTAATTACAACTCAAAGTACAACTCATCCTGATCTCCTTAATTAAGGGATAACTTCCTCAATCAAAGGGAAAATTGTTGCATGTCTTCACATAGACTTCATGTTTGATTTTCTCCAACTAATTAACTCAAGATGAACTAACTAATTATTTTTCAAATAGCTGCTAAGATCAAATTCGAATTTTAATTCTCAATTTTAGTTCAAGGACTAACTAAAATTGGAATGTATCCCAAAATGATATTTATAGTATTGCTATTTTCACTTCTATATTTAGCATTTCTTGTTTCTATTTTCAACAGTTTACCAGTTGGTTTCCTATAGATAAATTTGTGTACTTGCGTATGTGATTGATGCATGTTTGTGAATTTTGTTCTAAATTGTGAAATAATTTTGAAAGAGAAGTCTAATAAAATTGTGTCTCTTGTTTAGATTAAATTTCTTGAGCAGTTACAATTCTATTACAAAATTTATATATGTTATCAGAGTATAATTCACATTATAACAAGAATTTTGAAGTGTTCCTCAAGAGGTTTAAATTTGCAGCTTCATTGTATCATGATTTCTTCCGGATCAGGAATATGTCATTCAATGGTTTGAGGTTGGAGTATGCCTTGGAAGGAAGCTAAAATTTCATTTCCTAGAAAGACTGCATGGAGATAGTGCTTGATGAAAATGGATTTCTAGAATACATCATGTTAGATATTTCAAAACCAGTAGAATTTGATGCACATAACCTAGCCCAATTGAAGAAAGATGTAGCCAAGGAGAGGAGAATAATTCTGGAGGGAGTGAGAGATCACATTGTCTCAAATATCCATGGGAAAGAAACTCCTTTTGCAATGTGGAAGGCACTAACTGAGATATTCGAGAATAGTAGTGACCATATGAAACTAGCCCTCAAAAATAAACTTCGAAAAATTAAGATGGAGAAGAATGATATTATTCCACGGTATCTCACCGGATTTACACAAGTTCGGGATGAGCTTGTAGGGGTTGGTGTGAATATTGTAGAAGAGGAACTAGTGAGCCTAGCTCTTTTAGGCCTTCCCAAAAGCTGGCATATCTGCTAGTACTTGGTGAACGAGAGGGAAAATTTACTGAATTGGGAAATTTTGTGGTCCAATTTGGTACAAGACAAGATCAGGGGAAATACCAAATATGGAAGTTAATTCGAGGGAGAGGATGAAGAAAATTTTGCATTGCTTGGAAAGGGAAAGAAAGACAAAGGAGGTAAGAAGAAAGACTTTTCCAAAATAAAATGCTTCAATTGTCATGAATTTGGGCACTATGCTACAAAGTGTCCACACAAAAAGTCTAGTAAAAAACTCGGGAGGAGCAGCAGGTGAAGAATTAGCTTCACAATTCAAGCTAAACTACACTCTTATCACATGCATGGCCAAAAACATGATGGGGAGTTTGTGGTACTTGGATTTGGGTGCCTCATTCCACATGACATGGTGTACAAAGTTTTTTAATGACCTAGGAAATATCTCCATATGCATATTAAGCTTGCAGACAACGGAAGGTACAGTGCTACCAGGATTGGAAAAGTAACCTTTGAGAGGGAGTCAAGATCCCCTCTTCACCTCAAAGATGTCATGTTTGTTCTAGACCTAAATAAAAACCTCATCTCTGTAGCAGTTTTGGAATACCACGACTATTATGTAATCGTCATTAAAGGTAAAGCCTTTCTGAAGCACATAGCTTCTGGAAAGGTGAAGCAGATCGATGTTCATGTGAAGAACCTGTATAAACTTGATGTGGAAGTTTGTGTTGCATTAAGCAGTAAAGAAAAAAAAATCCATAGTCATGATGTAGTGAGCTCTGGCATAGGAGATTGGGCCATTTTCATCATTGTGCCTTAAAAATTATGCAACAAATAACCACTTTCCTCCCTAAAGAATCACTTGACCAACAAGATGTGTGCAAGGGTTGTACCTTGGGTAAGTATGTGAAATACACATTCCATGATTGAGAAAAAAAAGAACATGCAGACTTGGAGATATTCCATTATGATGTTTGTGGACCCTTCTTGACAACCTCCACTACCAACCATAAGTGCTATGTTATTTTTATTGATGATTTCTCAAGAACGTGTTAGATCTTATTCATCGGAAGAAGGATGAGGAATTATGTACATTTGTAGATTTCAAGGCACTAGTTGAGAAAGAGGTCAACAAGAAGGTGAAGTCTCTTAGGAGCGACAATGGAGGTGAGTATGTTTCAAATCACTTCAAGGATTTCTGTGTGAAATAAGGCATTCGAAGAGAACTGAAATATCCCCACAACTCACAGTAGAATGGGGTAACTAAAAGAAAGAATCAGAGCATTGTGGGAGTTGTGAGAGCTATGCTATAAGACCAAGGCCTACCAGTGAATTTGTGGGAAGAGGCATGTACCAATGTAGTCTACTTACAAAATCAGAGACCTCATCAGATTTTTGATATGATTACACTGGAGGAGGATTTCTTCAGGAGAAAGCCAGATGTGTCTCACTTCAAAAAATTTGGAGCCTCTGTTTACTGCCATGTCTCCAAAGATTTGAGGAAGAAGCTTGAGCTAACAACAAAGTTGGGAGTTTTTTTTGTTTACACCAAAACTCCACATAACTATCAGGTGTACTTACCTTCCCTCAGAATGACATTTTTGTGCAGGGATGTAAGGTTAGATGAGGAGAAAGCAATGAGATTATATCTTGAGAGGGAGCTTCAGATCCCACCAAAAAAGGAGATTTTAGCTTCAAAAGAGGAGCCTTAGGAAGTTGTGGAGTAGCCACAGATGGAGTATCAAAGAGGAGGTAGAGTGGAGACATCCACTCAAGAAGAACCATCCAAAGAAGGTAGAAAGAGAACTAGGGAAGCTAATAGATTGGTGCAAGATGCGAAGGAGAATATGGGAGCTTCTTCAAATTTATGTAGGAAAAGGAGGTCACCTCAGAGGTACACTGGATACATGGATCTAATGACTGCGCTTATAGAGACTAAGCCATACTCTTTTGAGGAAGCATTTGAGCAACCAATTTGGGTTGATGCTATGGTGGAAGAATATAAATCCATCATGAAGAACAATGTTTGGGAAGTGGTCCCAAGACTGGTAGATAAATCAGTTATGGGTTTGACATGGATCTTCAAGGTTAAGCATGTGGTAGAAAGAAGAATAGAGAAGTATAAGACCATATTTGTGGCCAAAGTATTCTCTCAAGTTGAGGGAAGTTTCTATGAGGAAATCATTGCTCCCGTAGCAAGGTATTCATCCATCAGATCAATTCTTGCACTAGTTGTAAATCAGATGGAAGATCCATCAAATGGATGTAAAAATAACATCTCTCAATGTTGTTATTGAGGAGGAAGTGTACTTCAAGAAAACAAAAGGTTTTGAGACATTTGATCAAGAGTCTCATGTGTGCAGACTCAGGTGAGCGTTGTACAGTCTCAAGCAGGCACCCCGAGCTTGGTACACTCAGATCGATAGTTATCTCACTGGATTAGGCTTCATCGAAAGTGAAGCATATGAGACCTATATCATATTTTGGTAGAAGGTAAATTGCTTATCATTGTTTTATATGTTGATGACTTAATATTGAAAGGTGATGAGCAGTTGATCAACTCTTGCAAGGAGGACCTTCCAATGGAATTTGAGATGAAAGACATGGGTCTCATGCACTACTTCCTTGTGCCAGAAGTATGGAAAGGTGATTGGGAATTATTTTTGTCTCAAGGCAAGTATGCCACTGAGATACCACAAATATTTTGCATGGAGAGTTGTAATCCCATGAAGACACCTCTAGCGACCAACTGGAGGAAGGATAATGCCACTTCAAATGAAGAGTTGATGCTACCATTTACCGGAAGCTAGTGGGTTCAATGATGTACCTTCTAACCACACGACTAGGTATGTTATATGCAGTCAACAAGCTGAGCCAAGCTATGGTAAGGTCAACCAAATTGTATTGGAAGGTAGAAAATCATGTCTTATGGTACCTCAGAGGTACTACGCAATGTAGATTATGGTACAAATAGGCAGAAGGAGTGAAGATGTGTGGATTCATAGATGTAGATAAGGTACGTAGTACATCCAAATGGAATAGTACATTAGGTGGAATTTTCAATGTTGGGTCTGCAACAATTTCCTAGTATAGCAAGAAGTAGAGGTCTGTGGTGCTCAGCTCAGTAGAAGTTGAATACATGGTTGCAAGTCAAGAAGCATGTGAGGCGATCTGGATGAGAACGATACTTGTGGGTTTATTTTGTCAGGAGATGGATCCAGATGTGATCAATTGTGATAATCATAGTTGCATTAAGCTCTCTGAGAATCTAGTATTTCATGATCGATCTAAGCATATATGAATCTGGTGTCATAATTTACAGGATTGTGTGTAAAGGAGGATAATGTTGCTACAATAGATTTCGACATAGGAACAAGATGCTGACATCTTAACAAAGGCTTTGTCAAGAGGGAAGTTTGAACTCGATAGATACATGATAGGGGTGGTTGAAAATCCCTTTCTTTCTAAGAGGGAGTGTTGAGAAGTGTAGCGAGAAAGTCTAAATTTGACTTTTCCTTGGTCAAATTAAGAAAATTCGAATTTCCACATCAGTAAACAACTTGGAGGTAGTTAAGTGGGGTGACATGACTCTTATCACTCAGTTAGCTCAGTAAATTTGAGTTAGAGGGCTTGGAGTTCAGTTATGCATATGTGGTTTCTAATTTGTGTTGGTTTGAGGGGGCTTGACCCAGGTTCAGAGTGTGTTGTGCACCAACAAAACCCTCAACTACTTGCCCTTTCATTCTACAAATATCGCACCAGAAACCTGGATTTACTGGATTAGGTTCTCCACTAGCAATATAATCTCTAAACACTAGGAATTTATCCTTATAATGACCCTCTTCTTTGCATTTTGTACACCATACTTCTGATATTTTTGGTCTGTCTTCATTACCTTCTTCAAATCCTACAATTCCAAGGTCAGATTGGCTAGCTGACTCTGTATCTGTTACACTCCTGCATGAGTATCTCCAACTGGCGAAGCTTCTAACTTCATCACAATCTCCAATTCTTCAGCTTCAGTCATGATATTTTCTTGTGTCAAAGGTAATCTAATATGTGGTAGTAGTGTGGCTATGAACCATTCTTTGTGTTGTTGTGGGGGTATTTCAAAGCTCACTTGACCCATCAACACCTTGAATAGCTGATCCAACTCCCACATAGATTCATTCGATGCTTGCTTGATCTCTTTTAGCTCTATGATACATTGTGATTCTGATTTTGGCTTCTTAAATTATGACACCAATTCTTGCTTAATTTCATTAAACATAACATTTGACTTACTCACGGAGTATTTCATATACCATGTCACTACTCTCTCCCGCAGTGATGTAACGAGTTGCACCTTCTTTACATCATCATTATTAATATGTCTCGTCGTCCATACTACATCAACTATGAACCAAAACTGATCAGGGTCCCCTGATCCCAATCCTTTAAAGACAGGTAGTTTAATGTCATCAACCATTCTTCTTCTTCTTCTCGAGGGGCTAGGTGGAGGTGGAGGTGGAGGTGTAGGGGACATATGGGGAGGGGGGTGGGGTGTGAGGGGGTTAGATGGATGTAGGTTTACTTCTTCCTTCTTCGCTCTCAAATCCTAACAGAGGACTATAGTCAATCTCAATATAATTCTTTGGCTCTATTCTATATTGCTTCCCACTTCACGTAGCTCCATGTTCTGACTTATTTATTCTTTTCCCAAACATTAATCTGACTGCATCCACATAATCCCCTTTTCACACAATAACATCTTAATCCGAAGCTTCAGATAATTTAAGAACTTACCTCATGGTCCTTTGAAGAATCTTCATTCAACTTTTCTATACGACACGATCTCGTCGATTGTGAACTCAGAGATAAATCCTCCCAAAATGTTATCGATCCAGGAATCATACAACACTTGAGATACTTTTATCGATTCTCTTGGGCCACTGTAGCAAATCAGGATTCCACTCCTTAGGTTCATCGCCTTTGAAACAATTCTTATGCTATGTCACTTAGATACCCACTCATACAATTCAATGTGGAACGAACAAAAGAAGATTTCATATTGCTCTTTGTAAATTCATTTATGCAACCAGGCTTCAGTCGATAATCTAGGTTTTTGTTTTCTTTTTTTGCAAATTCTCTTTCTTTCTATTCAACCCACTCCTGAATATCTTTCTTCGACGGATGTCAAAACATATTCCTTAAGAAAATCCCGGTCCTAACAATGGAACCATTTGTTGGTTTGAGGGGGTTTGACCCAGGTTTAGAGTGTGTTGTGCACAAAAACAACCCTCAACTACAGGCCCTTTCGCCAACGACCTGCAAGCAGATCGTAGTCTCACCCGAAGCAGTTATGGGAAGTTGCAGAACCAGGCTTCTGCAACCGACGGGATACCCACAAAATGGCGTTGTGTATTTACTTCTACTTTATATTGATCTTATGGCTTTGCATGCATAAGAACTTCACACAGATGATTAATTGAACAGATTCACATTAAACCCATAAACTCTAACAAATAATAGTATATCTTACAGTTCTTCACATAATTTAGTGAGAAACATGCATAACCAAATACATAACAATAGAAAATACACACATAAGAGATACAATACTTCGCCAAAACTTCTTCTTTATTAATATAAATATTCAGTACATATACTTCTTCGACCTGCACACCCAACTGCAGGTGGTCTACACACTCAGTTGCATACTCTTTCAGGCCTCCGCACACTCAACTATGGATCCTTACCCAAAACTACAGACTACAAATGTGAATACAGAGATTCAATTCACTTATGATGACAATACCTTATCTCCCCCAATTACAAAGTATTACATCTCCTTATATACATTTCATCTTTACAAAAAACATGGTCCACATACCATGGATCCACAAAACAAGGAATAATACCCGATACCCATTACAAAATAAGGGCTTTGTCCCATCCCCAAAGCCCTAAAATACCGCGCGATGAATATATCTTTGCCAGCTCTGTGTTGTTTGCTCCTTCTTTTGTGGGGTCTTTTACCCAAAAATTGTACCAAGTTGGGTCATGCCCAAAAATTTGTAGCAATCCAGTTATGTTATTTCCAATTGTACTTAGTTAAACTAGTTCTAGGTCAGTTGTGCAGTGGGGCAACAGTCTAACTCAATGATCATCTAATTAATTGATCAATGAACCAAAAATGGCTAGTGCATGAAGAGAATTTGAGTTCCCCAATTGTGGTGAGGATTCCAAGGCAATGTAACATCAGTTGTAGACTAGTCTTGAGTGTACAGGTGTTGCATGTGATTAAAGATCCAACCTTGGGAATTACATAATCAATTGGAGGAAAATTCCTAAAAAATAGGGGCCTAATTCCTCAATATTTGTGCAAGTAAAAAGTGGCTCAAGAAGAGCCATAAATTGACCAATTTTGGGTCATAGCTTCTCATCAAGCAGAGAGAAAGGTTATTCACTTACAGTTTGAGCTCAGAGCAGGCAAGAAATTGTAATACATTATCTATTCATCTGAATAATGCAAGCGGGCTTAAGGGTTTTTTACCAGTTGGTTTCCACTAGATAAATTTGTGTACTTGTGTATGTGATTGATGCATGTTTGTGAATGTTGTTCTAAATTGTGAATTAATTTCTACAGAGCAGTAGAGTAGAATTGTGTCTCTTGATTTAGATTAAATTTCTTGAGCAATTGCAATTCTATCACCAAATTTCTATATTATCTACTTTATTATTCCAACACCAAACAACATATTTAAATAATATATTAATATATTGTAATTGCAACTATTGTTTGAATATACATTATTAAAAAAATATAATTTAAATATAGTTATAATTTTTTCATGTATAGTTAATCTATATAGTAAAAAAGGTACAAAGTTAATTTAATTTGTTTTGTTTTTCTTTTTTCAATTACAAAAAAGTAGTATACGTACCACTTTTCATCGAGGAGGTTTGGTTTAAGTTAGAGGGATTGTCCCTATACTTTTGAGCCTAACGCAACCACCCACCATCATGCTATGCAAGTTAACCAAGATTCAAACCTAGGCAGGGTCCAAATATTGGTCAACAAATTCTTTCTAGTGTGAGATATCCATCGTTTGACCTAACCCGATGTTGGGAAAAATATATGTATTATAATTCCAAAATTTAATTATTGAACTGGAATCATAATACACAAAGATACTAGAAAAATATATGCAAAATCAAAGCTTAATCTAGTCTAATCTAAGGTTGAAAACTATTGTTGCAAATTAGCAAGTAAATGAGATGTTCATGAAACAAAATATAAACACATTGAAACTAAAGATTGTCTGGCTAGTCATTGCCTTAGATCCCATGGCACAATCCTGGAATGCAATCTTTCATTACTCTCAGGAAAACATTCATGCATTCAATAGTAGGTTGGATTTGAAGAAGGAAGTATTCTAGTTCTGGTAATTAGTTTCTTGAAATTAAATGTTGAAAGTAAAGGAAAAACATTGAAACATAAAGTAATGTAAAGGCATGAAAGCAATTTAATTAATCTAAGCTAAATTAATAAGATAATGAGGCAAGGCACTACCCATCATTGAGGGATCCTTATCAACTTGAGTAATGCTACCAAGAATATACACAAATCAGACCGAGACAACACACCAAAGATAAGGAATATGAAAGTTCCATTGAGGAAGAAATCAACACTATTACAAGGAGGGCAACATACAGACTTTCTACCACAAAATAAGTCTCCTATTAGCTACCTATCTCAATCCTATTACATAGAGTAAATAATCAGAACTCCAAATTTGTTATAAGCTTGAATATTTGTATAAGATGAGTACCAAGATGGATCAAAACCAATCCCCCAATCTCTTATTTGTCTAACTATGAGATACATTCAAGATAGAAAAATTGTAATGTTCAAGACAATATTGGGTGATTTTCTCCCCAAAATACAAATAAATCTCAACAAGATGATTTATATATCTTGAAAATAGATTATATTAATTCTTCTTGACATCTTGATGATTGATTTGGCATCTTCCTCTAATTTGGGTATTATGGAACTCTGGGAAAATTGTGCATTTTGGGTTGATTGACCTCAAAGACCGAAGTGTATCTTCAAACCATGATGAGTTCCAAGAAAAGATCCAAAACTTAACCAATTTTCTATACTGGGAACAAAACTCATCTTCCATAATTTTCATATTCACCTCCATTTCCTTGAGAATTCAGCCCAAAGTTGTCATTCTATAACTTTTGACCTGTAACAATATTTTAGTGGTGACACCTCACACGTGCAACCTAGGTGCAATATAACGGCTCAAGAATTAGTTTGACACCTCATGTAACAACCCAAAATTAATATATACAACTAATTACATCAATTTATGTGATTAATAATCAACATGCAATTATTTATGTATTTAGCATAGAATTTTCGATAACACGAGTAGAGATGACTTACCTGTATCAACAATATTCTTTCCTTGTGATTTTGGAGTTTAACATTACTTGAATACCGCTAACCGCAACAAATTTTTTGGGATGACTCTCCACGCAACCGTAGGCTCAGCTGCACATAATCTTTCTACAACTGGCCACCCCTGAGCCCTCAATCAATGTACCACTATGAGGGAATCCTTTGTCTCACAAAAATTTTCTCCCAAGAGAATGGATGAAGGAATGGATGAATCTCATCCTCCTCATCGTCCATTAAATAGACCAAAAAATGGAAAGGGATCCGCATGCACACATTCCATGTGTCAACATGCCAAATTTTATTTCTTTATTTTAAATTTTACTTAATTTAATATTTCTCTTAATTTAACTCTTTCTTATTTTATTCATTTTTAATTTTTGTTAACTTTACTTATTCTTACTATTTATATATATATATATATATATATATATATATATATATATATATATATATATATATATATATATATATTTGGAGTTATATATATTTATTTAGAACTCCAGTTTAATATTTACTATTTATTTACTAATGATATCTTTTATTTATTGTTTATTATTTATTTACTTATGTTTTAATACTATATTATTTTATTTATTTATTTATTATTATTACTATTAGGGGGTATTACATACTCCCCTTCTTTAAGGAACTTCCTCCCGAAGTGAAGTTGAATCATTTAACATTTTCTTTTATCTAGTTATTTATTACTTCATGTTTGTCCCACACTCTCTGCTGAACTAATATAACCAACAAGCATTGAAGGTTTCCACAACACCTAGGAAATCCCAAGGAATCTATATTCTTTTTCCCACTTTCGGAACTAGGCATAAGCCTCATTGGTCTATACCATAGCCTATGGTTGGCCCCAAGGCCCACGCTAAGGCTTAGACCTCATCTTCCCCAAGGTAGGCATCCGGTATTAGTACTTAATGACTCTAGGCATCTCGCAAGGATGGCCCACTCCCGCCACACTCATTAAGGTGCATAACCTAGGCATTGAAGTCCTTACACCCCCACCAGACTTTGGCATCCTAATCTAATATCAAGCACTTGGCCTACAATATCAGGCACTTGACCTCCTCAAGATGGTCTCATAGCCCCTCAAGAGTTATCCATCAAGAGATATACAAGATGAAGGAACCACTGCCATATGTAGTGTTGATTCAGCCTGTCTACAGCCCATATGGTGTTACGTATTCTCCCTCACGGGTATGGGCTCACACAATATCATCAAATAACCTATCCCCCTCGGTCTATTTGTGGAGTTCCTCTCAGTCACCACATTTCAACATGCAACCAATACATTAGTTATAATCATAGTATCATAGAAAATAATCCACATGCCAACTCTTACATGTCATCATGATAACATAACTTCATTGTTAATCACCACATTCTGAATAGTAAATAACTGCATGCTCATGCATGTCATAAAATCTGCATGCAATTACCACATGCTTCACATCATGAAATACCATCATAAGTTGTAACATTAACATATTTGTGTCAAAGATATATCATGACGTCACATAATAAATGAACCACATGCTAATATACATTATATTGTAACATCATAATCCCTATGCATATCATATCCATCATGAGCATACAACATCATTATCATATCAAACTAAATGAATAAGAACTACATGTGCATCATTAACCTCATACCATCATATCATGAAACATCATCAGTATGAGAATCATCTAAATACTTATGAAATACATAACAATAATACACTATAAGAATTATTATCATGATTCATCAGAAAAGCAATTTCATTTGCATGTATAAACATTGAATACTAATTATGGAATAAGATCATTCAACATCCATCTAGGATCTAGCTAGGCTATCTCATTAATACCATTGTATGATGTTTTCATCAAGACATCACCTATTTTTCAATAATCATTTCCACTTCTTTCAACTATGAAGTTGACGATTTACATAGTAGGTATAGTCATTTAGGTACATCGTTAAATTTTAAATAAATTGAATTATCTTGAGCCTAAACCTTTAGTCATGTATTCCTCTTTCCCAAGGAAATTTAGTGAAATTCATCATCAATATATTACTGGTTGTATTATTATTCCTTATATCATCAATATTAAAATTAAAAATCCATTATGACTATACATATTTTTCTTATCCATTCTAGTATAATTCTACTACACAACACACACACACACACACAAGGTCATCCTTATTTAAGTTTGTTATCTTTCTTAATAAACTTGCATGAGGGTTTGTTGATCTCTAGTGATTTATCCATCATTGTGTAATTATCATTGTACATCCTCAAAAGACGTACTTATCTCATCAAGTTCTCATCTCAATACCATGTGACCTCACTTCTTTTGTCAATTTGTGCATAATTCTTCTTGAAGTCTCATTATATAATTTACAACAACATATGTTCTTATGCTTGATGCTCAATGTTTTCTCATCAGTCTACATAATTTATTTCCTTTTCCATAAGTTAAACAATCGTTATCCTTGATCCGTTTTCATAGTTTATCGCTTGTCATTTCTCATCAATTACAAGTATTCACGACTTCCAATTTTAACACTTTTAAATTATGTAGGTCATCACTAGGACCCTTACCAATCATGTTGTTAAATCTACTCATCAATATCCTTAAAATAACTTTCCACTTGAGATAAACCCCATAATTTATCCCTAGACATTATTACATTTTCACAATTCCCTTCATATTTTAATGTTATGCACCTTAAGAATTGTATGAACGTTAACTAGCTACTCCAATATTAAAATACCATATTGTTGTTATTCACATTAGCACCATGCTTGACTATCACTAATGTTGGACTTACCATGAAAATACTACCTTTACACTAAGGCATTTTCCCTTTTCCACTTGCAAAATCTTCCAAGATTATATTTTATCTTTTTTTATATTCCCCTCATACAAACATTCATGGGTTTATTACTTTTGTAATAAAATGTTACCATATTTCCTACAACACCTTAGAAATGATTCTCATATCATCTAATCCTTGATTGGTTGATTGACATTATATTCTTTTGAATAAGCATCATCCTCCATTAACCCTTATAGTGATTCTCATCATGTTTCCTTGCAAGAAATTTCCTTTTTCTTCCTTCATAAGGTTTTTTTTTATCAAACATACATGGGAGATATTGGAAATTGGATTTATAAAATTCCTTCCTTTCTCACAATTGTTGTCTCTTTATAATTATTTTCCATCATTGTGTCTTAATAATAGGTTTTTCGTCCTTTGTGGGTAGTTGCATACTATCTTAATGTATATTACTTCCAGCTTTGATTGCATTTTATGTATACATTTAGGGAAATGTGCTACCTTTCTCTCACTTTGCTCAAGGATGATTTTCCACTCTCTTTTTTTAAAACATGTCACATTGACCAAGTTATCAGAATTATCAATGTAGTACATGTTACTTCAAGACTATGGAAAACACTTGAGATACATCTTGAGTGTTTCAATGCACTCAACAATGCATTGGCTTCACACTCTATTTATGAGCAACAACATGTTGTAAGAAATGTTTTAAAGGCTTTAATGATGTCTCATAGACTTATCCAAATTTGCTTCATTTTCATTGATGTATCGAATTCCTATCAATATCTTCAACGTTATTTCACGAATGTGATTTTAATCATATCCACATTTTTTTATCATGCATGTCTTCTATGCATAAGCAACATGTGTGTTACAATTTATTCTATAGACACTCATTCAAAGTAAATAATCGTGCTTCCTTTCTTCAATAAATAACATCCTCAAAGAAATACACCAAATAAGCATTACTTATGTATTAAGCCACAATAATTCAATGCTCAGTTTCAATCCATTGTGCATTCTCAATCATTCACTCCTCCCTACACTATAAAGTTATCATAAGTTGCTTGCCTTCTTATTACTTCTCAAGATTGTGTGAGCAATAAAATATGGTTTCAATCATTGCATCAAACTTGTATTAAAAATATCAATATTTAAAAAAACAAGAAATGTCTTTCAATCCATTACCAAATTAATATATATATATATATATATATATATGATTGTGTGAGCAATAAAATATGGTTTCAATCATTGCATCAAACTTGTATTAAAAATATCAATATTTAAAAAAACAAGAAATGTCTTTCAATCCATTACCAAATTCATATTATTGGTTGATATATATATATATATATATATATGAATGATTGTGTGAACAATAAAATATGGTTTCAATCATTGCATCAAACTTGTATTAAAAATATCAATATTTAAAAAAACAAGAAATGTCTTTCAATCCATTACCAAATTCATATTATTGGTTGATATATATATAAAGCTTTAAAGTTATATATATATATAACTTTAAAGCTTTACTTGTCTCAATTTAAACAAATATTTTATCAATGAAAACATATTCTATAAGACTATATTAATTTTTGTTAAGATAGCAAAACCACTGCTAATAACAATAATATTCATTTCTTACTTTATTATTGACCAATATTATTAAAAAAAATATATTAACATAAAATCTATAAAATATACTTTATATTTTAATTTTAAAATATCTAACTTAATATTAAGTAAATATATATAATTCTATAATATTAAAATAAAATACATAATTATAAATATACATCTACATCATATACTTTAAACAGTTACACCATAACATTTGTTTTATGATTTAATTAGTGAAAGTATTACTTAACGCGTATAACGTTATACCAAAGCATCATAAAACTACACCAATAATTGGTGACACAATTATTGGTACCCAAGATTGTGTTTTCCGTTGAATATCATAATAACTTGAGTAATATGCACATATCCATAATGACATGGTTGTGTTTTGGAGGGCTTGCGTGGTATGATTCCACAATTTAAAGAATGAAAAGAGAAATAACGTATTGCCACAGCGTGATTAGTATGTAACTAATAATCACACTTAAAACGTTGTGGGGTTCCCAAACTTCAAAATTAACATAGGTTGGGCAAATAAATATAATTGATTAAAGATTTGTAATCGAGTGAAGATTTATACTCTAGATTTTGAATAGCCAAAATTTTAATGGTATCTGGGTTAAAGGTAAAGTCACAAGGATCTAACTGAACAAAAATTCGACAATCCCAAAGGGAAGAGTTAACACAACGAGAACTAGAGTTATTAAATAACAGACTTGGCAGATTTTGGAGAAACTTAGTAAATTTGCTTACCAAAACCACAAAGTGGGTAATGTCTTTTCAAAATTTAAACTAAATAATTTTAAAGCCATAAATTGAAGGTTGTTTATAAGTCATGTTTTCTATAAAGCACTTCAAAATTAATATTGGATATCAATGATCGATCAATCAAACCAACCTCAGTTAGCCAATATGTAGAATAAAAGGTAGGCGGGTGAAGAGGAAAGACAAGCCAATAGAAACTATCTATGCTCCTTCGGTAATTAACCCCAACTCAAATAAGCAATATTGTCTTTTCTAGTTGCAGTGGTGAGACATAATCAAATTATGCTACAGGGAAGTTAAGAAAGGAGAGATCCAGAAGATATTAGTTATAGATTTGGGAAGAAAAATTTATTAAGAGATGTCTTATTTGGAAAAGACCATAAGCCTTAAGAGTAGAACTTAGCCTCTCATACTATATGTAACACTCCAAAATTAATATATACAACTAGTTATATCAATTTATTTGATTAATGATTAACATATAACTATTCAACTATTTAGCATAGAATTTTTGAAAACACGAGTAGAGATGGTTTATTTGTATCAACAATATTCCTTACTTTTGATTTTAGAGTTGAACGTTATTTGAATCTCGCTAACCGCAACAAAGTTTTAAGGACGCCTCTCCACCCAACCGTAGGCTCAGTTGTACATAATAATTTTACCGCTGGCCACCCTCGAGCCCTCAATCAACGTACTACTGCTAGAGAATCCTTTGTCTCACAATACTTTTCTCCCAAGAGAATGGATGAATGTCATCCTCCTCATCGTCCATTAAATAGACCAAAAAATGGAAAGGGATTCGCATGCACACATTCCATATGTCAACATACCAACTTTTATTTCTTTATTTTAAGTTTTACTTCATTTAATATTTCTCTTTTTTTTTCCCGTAGAAAAAGTCGTAATTTCTATTAAGTCAAAAGAAATTACATTCTGTAGATGCTGAGCATATGCATACTGAGGCTGGATGCCTCTCAAAACTGTCTAAAAGAAACTGTGATAATAGTTCCAAAACTGGAAAGGTAAACAAAAAGAAATCATTCCTCTCCCCAACTGTTTATCTCCACGCAGGGAGTGTGCCACCTCAGAGAGGTATATATCCAAAAAAAACAGCAAAAAAAGAACATATACTGTGTATGTTTTCCGGTGCTGTATACATACTGTTTTATAGCTATCATCATTACTGTGCAGCTGTAGCTTGCTGCCCAAAAATAAAAACTATGATTACCCGCCTTGGGTCGATACAGTTCATAAATAACAGATTATATATAAAAGCAGAGGAAAAACAGTATTTTGTGTATGATGGGACCCCTTTCAGTGCTGAGCTCCCCTTTGTGCCTGTTGATCATCAAAGGGTCTGTGGTAGTGTTGAAAGAAGGTTCCATCCAGTTCTTCCTGGATTAGCCAGTCCTCTTCTTGCCTCTGCGCTGCTTGCTTGGAAAGGTAGTCCGCCCGAGCGTTGCGCTCCCTGTAAATATGATGACAGTCAAATTTTTCAAAAGCATCTGTTAGTCTGAGTGCCTCATCCAGTATATGTCTCAAAGAGAAAGCAGTGCATATTGATTTTCTGGTGAGCCAGTTGCAGACAAGTTTTGAATCTCCAAACAATTGTAGTTTTGTGCATCCTTTCTCATGTGCAAAGGAAATGAGGTGTTTTGCAGTGGTGAGCTCGGCATAATTGTTTGTGCCCCGTCCCAGATGAATTTGGAGCATGAAATAGTGGTTTTCTCTGAGGTAGAGGAGGGCTCCCCCCCCACAGCCTTCCTCTTGGGCTGAGCCATCAAAGTAAGCCCAGGGGATAGATTTATCTATGAGTTCTGGGGTTATAGTCCGAGGAGGGGCTTGTGGAGGATCATCGGGTATGAGTGCAAGATCTGCAAATATGTGGGCAATAATGACAGGCCAGTGAGGAGGTTTTTGGTCGAAAATCGCACGATTCCTTGCTATCCAGATGGACCAGCACATGAGGAGTGGGATGTTCTTATCTTTTCCAGAGTGCTGCTCCTGCCAGTTTTTCCAGGCATCGATGATGGATAGGCCATGCCATTGATGGAGGGAGGGGGAGCGTGAGGTAAGAAGGGACCATTGTTCATAAACTACCGGGCAGGAAAGGAAGAGATGTTCAGTGTCTTCATCATTTCTTCTGCACAAATGGCACCAGAAAGGTCCATAGAAGGATCGTTTTTTCAAGTTTGCCCCAGTAGGAATTTTGTTGTAAAGGATAGCCCACATGAGCAGTCGCGTTCTGGGGGCTGCTTTTAGATGCCAAATAGCTCTCCACCATTGCTGTGTATTGTCGGGCTGATATGGTTGCATGAGCTGCAGGTATCCCTCCTTTGGGGTATATAATCCATTTTTAGCTAGTGCCCATACAATCTCGTCTTCCTCCTCCGATATTCTGATGTGTGCTTGTGTGAGGGCCTCAGTATATGACTCCCATTCTTGTCTCCATTGTTCCGGAATGTGGAGATCTAGCGTTGTCTTCCAAGCCTGATGAAGAAAACTGGAGTTTTCTTGGTCTGCAATATGAGCAACATGTGTGACACCCTGATCCATTAGATGTGCTATGAGCTGCCCAGATAGCCTATGCATATTGCCGCATCCAATCCAGGGGTCTATACCAATGCGGACAGAATTCCCCTGATGGATTCTCCATGTAAGTCCCTCCCGAATTAGGGGAAGGGAATTGAGGACTGCTTTCCAGATGATTGAATGTCTTCCACTTCCCCTGTGTTCCCTGCGAATCCAGCTGTAAATGCTTTCCGGTGCAATGTATTTTTCCATAACTACTTGTTTCCAGAGACTATGAGATGTGAGAAGTTGCCATCCCAATTTTGCTGCCAGAGCATTTGCAAATAAATCTAGTCTCTTTATTCCCCAGCCTCCCCATTTTTTAGGTCTTGCAATGGTGTCCCATTTTACCCAGGCGAAGAGGTTTCCCTGTTTGTTCCCCTTCCATAGGAATCTGCAGCAAATTTTTTGAAGCCTGGTTAAGATCCCTCTTGGTATCCAAGCCAGAGACATCCAGTACACCGGCGTAGCTTCCAGCACTGCTTTTATAAGAGTGAGTCTTCCTGCCCTTGTGAGGTATCTATTGTACCAGACATTAATTCTCTTCTCCACCTTTGTGATTAACCATATCCAGTCAGCTATTCTATATCCTCCATGTTTCACACGGAAACCCAGATACTTCAGCCCTTCCTCCATAGGGTGAATTTGAAAGGGGAAGCGATTTTTTGTGTAGATGATTTCTTGTGGAGTACAACCAAGAGATGTTAAGGTGGATTTTTGAACATTTATAACCATACCTGTGGCTTTCTGGAAGAGATCAAAGACGTGTTGTAACGTTGATGAGTCAGCCATGCTTCCATTTAAAAAGATAAGTACATCATCCACAAACAGAAGATGAGTAAGGGAGCAGTTGTCCGTAATTTTAATCCCTTTTATTCGACCTCTCCTGTGTTCAGTAGCAATCAGCCTGCTTAGCCCTTCCATGATGAGTAGGAACAGAAGGGGAGATAGGGGGCATCCTTGTCTGAGGCCTCTTTCGGCTGTGAAGAAAGGGGTGGGGGAGCCATTTAGGAGGACACTGAACGGTACATCGGAGATACAGCTCATGATTCTTTTAATGAAAAGGAATGGGAAACCCAAATGGGTGAGAAGCATTCTGATGTATAGCAAATTTACCCTATCAAAAGCTTTTGAGAGGTCAACCTTTAGGATCATTCCTTTCAGATTCTTGCTCTGCATTGAGTGAAGAAGCTCTTGAGCAGTACCAATAGCTTCATGGATCTGGCGTCGGTGGAGGAAAGCAAATTGTTCGGAGGATATATTGGCCGAGAGGATGGGCTTGAGCCTGTTCGCTAGGATTTTTGCCAAAATCTTATAGAGGCAGTTACAGAGCGAGATAGGCCTAAAATCATTAAAGGATTCTGGCTTATCAGATTTGGGGATGAGGGCAATGAAAGTGGCTTTGATGCTCGAGGGGACAGATCCTGTGAGGCTACAGTGATTGATTGCTTTGAGAATGTCCTTTCCTAGCAGTTCGAAAAAGGCTAGATAGAACTCAATGGTCCAGCCGTCAGGTCCCGGGCTCTTGTCCTTTTGGAAACCCCTGATGGTAGCTTCCAATTCCTCCAATGTAATTTCTTTTGTAAGCTCCTCTGCATCTTCATCATCCACAAATCTAGGGAAGAGTTCTGCCACTCTCATGATTTCTAATAGACTTGCTTGTCCCGGGGCCTTGTATATGTTCCTGAAGTGCGATGAGGCTAGGTAGGCAAGTTCTCCAGGATTGCTAACCGGATGTCCTTGATCATCTTGCAGCTCCCAGATAGTGTTGATCGCCTTCCGACCATTTGCAAAGCGATGGAAAAACTTTGTATTCTCATCCCCCTCCTTGAGCCAAATGGCTCTGCTCCTTAGTCTCCAGGAGTCCTCCCTGTCTCTGAGAACCTGTGTTCTCCTATTGATGAGGCCTTCATACATAGATTTCTGGTCTGGGGATATATAAGTTCCATCTGTGTGGGATTCAAGAACCTCGATAGCTTGTTCAGCAAGAGATATTGTTTGATCATCCTGTTTTCTCTTCATTTTTGCCCAATCTCTTGAAATCACTTTGATTTCGGAGAGGTTCCTTACAAAGCCAGTGGCTGGGTCTGCATCCTCAGGAATCGGATGTGCTTTCCAGAAATCAGATATTAGTTTGATGTAAATGGGACTCTTTCTTATTTTATTGTTTTTTACTTTTAGTTAACTTTACTTATTCTTACTATATATATATATATATATATATATATATATATATAGATATATAACTCCAGTTTATTATTTATTATTTTAAAGAATTATTATTATTATATTCTATTAATTATCTATTATTTTTTTACTATTTTTTTTCTAAGTAGTATTGATCTATTAATATGATACAAAAATTTACAGAGAAACCTGATCTCAGAGGCGTTAAGCATCAGCCATCATCACAAAATGCAACTGTTGGTAATGGACTGCCCCAACAGAGGGGAAACCAGTCTAAGAAACTTTAAAGACTACCCCTGCTATGGGGGAAACCAGCCATTGAACATCTAGACCTTGGATTTCCAAAATGAACAAAGAGGAATGCAAATCTTGAACCCAAAACACAGGGACATAACCAAGTAATAGTATGACATAACCAAAGAATTCATGACACTTGTCGTGGAGACAGAACACATCTATATCACAAAACCACGAATCATAGAAACATATCCACTTGGAAACCAGGTACCTTTGTGCGAGACCAAGAAACCACAAAACAGTGAGACGAGTCCACCTGGAAGCCGGAAACTGTTGCATGAGGCCACGTGTTAGGATGGTGGTTCCTCTAAAGCTGACTCTTCCTCAATCCAGCAAGCAAACTGATACCAATCGTCATCCTTTGCAGACGCACCTCGTCCTTGAATAGTTGGAGCATCCACCGTGCCTGCAACATCCATCTGTCACTTACCAATGTCTTCAGCTTTGTCTTTGCCATGCAGAGCCTTACTGCTTTCTCCTTGCTGCTTGTTGTTGATCCCATGGCTACCTAACTCTACCTAATTTTGCTTGTTTCCACGACTCGACAGAGTAGCTTGTGTCATAGACTCTTCCTTGAAAGAAATTGTGATGGTAGCAGTAATTGTAGGCCTGTATAGGGAACTGCAGAAGCGAAATTGAGTGCTGAGAGGGCCAGAAAGAGGAGAGGGCGGGAGATCCACAGTGTGGACATCATTGTTCCTCCAACCTCTTCCACTTCTGGTGTTCGAGTAGCTATGCGAGTTGGGCAATTCAGTAGTTGAGTCCGAGGAGTCAAAGGTGGAGCTGGTAGAAGCTCGCGAGCGATTAAAACCACCATGTATACTACGCATGCGGTGCCTGAGGCGAGCCATGGCTGAATTGACAGCGGGAGAATTGGAAGGAAGGCGACATTGAGCGGGAGCAGGGGTGGGCGAACCACAATCAGGAAGACAATGACAGGAATGCGAAAAATGAAAACCATTACCGAAATCTTGACAAGGGAGAATCAAGCAACGACTGCCTATAGCAATTCTGAAACACGGTTCAGCCGCATGCGGAGAACAAATGCCATGAAGAAGGGGAGGAGAAACAAAACGGTTTGTAGGGGCCATGGTGATGAAGGAGATGAGCTCTTCACATATTTCGGAGACAATAAATGTCGCCTGCAAGGTGTGTTTAATCTAGCTGCTGTGGGCTCTCAGGACGAAGCACAAAGCCAGATGGCTTCCCAACCCGCCGACAATCTGTCTTGTCATTTAAATGTCGTTGTTGACACCCGCATCCGGGTTATTTACTATTATGATCTTTTCTTTATTATTTACTATTATTATCTTCTCTTTATTGTTTACTATTTAGTTACTATTATTATCTTTTATTTATTGTTTATTATTTATTTACTTATATTTTGATATTATATTATATTATATTATTTTTTATTTTTGTTTTGTTATTATTATTAGGGGTATTACACCTCAAGCTTCAAAACCAAAATACCTCGAGCCAATGTTCGAGTACCAAGCACTACATTGTTGAAGAAATATCTCGCTACTAATTTAGAGTAGTTCCCCAAATTAAGTGAGTAGGAGTTATGATTTTTGCTATGGTCATTGACCTAGATATGTCCACGATTCACTAATTGTCTAGCTCTGTGAATGGTGGGAGCCATACCTAATCGAAAAATAATATTATCTGAATTAATTTCAAGTAATTACTGCAATAGGACCTGACCCCGTTTTCAAGACAGAGCCATCAACCATGGACAAATACACCCATAATAACTTGGATGAATATCCCGTGTCTGAAAAATAGCAGTTCGTGTGTATCCGGAGTTAAAATTCCATATGAACGGATGGTCGTTTAGTATCAAAATTGATCTCAATAGTTTATACATTGATGATCATGGGTCGGTCCAAAGAACAAGAATCTTATAAAATAAACATATTTCATGGAATTGTAGAAATTCTGAAAATTCTCTACAAATCTCGCTTCTAAGACTATGTGGAAAATTTCACTATAGATTAACCCGATAATGCAATATAACCAAAGAAAAATACTATAACCTACTTCTACTATCAATTTGGTTTGTCGAAGCTTAAAGATTGAGTTGAATCAGAGCTGAACAATATAACCAGAAGCAGAAGAATCAATACACAATACACATGGAAATATTTTGGGGAAAGCCTCAGCTAAAAACCCCACTATCTATATTATCATACAAGGTGGGAATACATAGGAATTATACGAAGCCTTAGATCTCACAGCTAGCCAGCTCTCAGTACAATCCTCATAGATTCTCATAGGCAATCAAAGCTTCTCTCAAGCCTTCTCCTTTGCCCTCCAAGCTATTATTTCCTTGCGATGTTCCCCTGGGATGATCTTCTCCAACCAAGTGGAAAACTGATCTCACACCTTGTCAGAACTGTGCAATCCTCAAGGAACCTTATTCCTTCTACATGCATGAGTTTTCTTTATAGGAAAACACATGCAACGTACACTGTCCTTGACTTTAATCTCAAGTAGGACTTTCTCAGAATAGACATGCATGAGTTTCTGATGAGGGAATATTCAGTTATCTGGAGTACACTAGTTGAGTGCATGCATGCATCAACTGACTGTTAACTCTCCATTACTTCCTCAAACATTTTGGAACTAATTTAACTAGACTTAACTCAGTAAACTAAGCTAACTAATTACAACTCAAATATAACTCAATCTTATCTCCTTAATTTAAGGGATAACTCTTGCATGACTTCAAAAAGATTTCTAACTTGAATTTCTCCAACTAATTAATCCATAATGAATTAATTAATTATTTCCAAGCAGCTGGTGAGATTAAATTCGATTTTAATTCACAATTTTAATTCAAGGACAAATTAAAATTGGAATTATCTGGATTCTATTTTTATCATTTCTTGTTGCTATTTTCAACACTCCCTCTCAACAAGAAAGGAATTCAACTCGATCTTGATCATGAACCTTTGGAATGTTATGCATGCAACACTTATCTCTAGTGTTGTTGCTCCAGCAACTCCAGAAACAAAAAAAGAACATCCAACCTGAATCAGTATGATGCATTTGCCATCAAAGTCTTTGACTGTTATTGCCTCTGTCAACTGAAAATTTGCACTTCTGTTGACTCTGCCTTTCTGCACTATTTTCAATTCTTCTTTACACTCTTCAGTATCTGACTACTCTAGCCTCTGTCACTTTGATCTCTGATTGCATCAATCCCACCCTTCTAGATGTTGCTATGATGTTTTTTGTCTATATTTTCACCTTTCGTTGATAACATGATACGCACACACACAAACACACACAATAGAAGAGAAGAATTAGAAACACCCTAATAAAGGAGTACCTTAATAAAATTCCTTTTCATAGACTAGTCTACACCCAGAAAGCTTAAAATTAAATTGATATTTTTGTTGCTTCTAATAATTTAATCGCTTACCCCCCGATTGGGGGGTCTCAAGATGCAAACACTTGAAGGCATCTAAGGGATGTGATCTTCGTCGTCCACCCTTCTAGATGTGGTTATGATGATTTTTGTCTATCTTTTTTCTTTTGGTTGGCAGTAGGATAACTATATGATGATGTATGTCTTTGTAGGCCTTCATTCCCTTTTTCTAGTCATGTTTAACCCTAGTTATCATGTTTATAGTGTAACAGCCCCGGGTTAAAAGTTCATGTAATAAAGGTCAATAAAGGAAAAATAAGACCAAGGTCATGGGACACGTATTCCAAGATGAATGTTTGGAAAAACACTAAATTGGTCATCACATTTAGTTTATTTATGGCTATGGAAATTTACAAAAGCATTGGTGAAGGAAAAGAGGCATTAATTGGTATTTATTTATGAGAAATAAAGGAAAATGGGAGAAAAGGAAGGTGAAGAGACACAGATTTGCATGAGAGGAAAATTAGAAGGAAAATGAAGAACAATGAGACATCAATAATAAAAAGGCTTCAGAACCAGTTCACAGCTTTTGTTGGTTTAACTTTTGCAGTTTTAGCTTGGGTCAAGTGAGAAAGAGAGAGAGCACCAAAAGGAGAAAGAAAGAAAGGAAAGGAAGGAAAAGGGAAGCAAAGGACAAGCAAGGAAAGTAAGGAGAAGGTTGGATCAGTAGCTTCAACAGGAAGATTTTGTAGGTAATAGGTTGCATGTGTGATTTCCTAGCTAAGATGTGAATGCATGGTACATTAATTTTTTATTTAGTTCATTTGTTTTCATTGGCATGGGTTTTGTTGAGTTTAAAATTGGTTTCAGCCTTGCCTTGCCATTTCTTGGATAGTTATGGTGTGATGGGATTTGTTTATTGGTTTATCTTTGGATTGTTGGAAGGTTTTGGAACCGAGTGAGGTGGTCTCAGGAAAATTCCCAAGGGTTGGGGGTAGAGATGGTTTTTTCTGGGAATCCCTCGATAGGTGGGTGGAGAGAGTAAAATTCCTAAAGGTATGGTGAAGAAATTCTAAGGCATCCAAGCTTGTTTTGGTTTTGTGATCTCTTGACCAGTTTTGGAGAGATCACGACAATATGAGGGTGGAGGTGGTTTAACATCTAGATTCCCTTGGTTTGTTATGTATTGGTTTATCCCATGAGATCCCACATTCATGCTTAGAAAATTGCATGAGGGTGATTGGTTGAAAGAAATATTTGGTTCAGCTCAATCTATGGTTGGGTGGTATGTGGAAGTCCTTGACTTGGATTTTGCATATGTTAATAAGGGTTATTTTCCTACTATGATTTATGAGCATTTGTATCTATTATTATGTTGCTTTGATGGTTGTTCTTTCATGGTTAATATTTTGATTATATGTTGGTTATAAGTATGGTTTTATAATATGTTCTAGCTATGGCTCTTGTTCATGCTTTGATGATTTAATAAATGTTTGATGAATGCATGGCCTAACAAGTATTGTTGCAACTACTTGAGAGGGCACTAGACCTTCTTGGTTATTTTCAGCTAAAGTACAAATATTACACTCAGATATGCATTCATGACCTGTAACTCATATGTTTACCATATGTTCGACTAAATGTCTAGTGTGTTCTAGGAAGTCTAGGTCAAGTTTCTAATTCAATATTGAAGTTTTAGCATTGTCATCATGAGAAATGTGATTATAGAAAGTTACGGGAAGTTTTGGGCAGTGGTTTGGAGGCTAACCTAGAAAAGTGGCTCAAATCTCGTGACCGCAGGTACTGAAGTGAGGAATTTAGGTCATAACCACTGAGAGCTAGGCTTATGGGTGTGGTTGGAGCCTCATAACCGCATGCAAACAGTGTCAAGGGTGTGGTTATAGGTCTAGGTCATAGAAAAAGGGTTCTAGCTCGAGGATTGGTCACCTGGGGTGGTTGTTCAGCCTCTAAGTGATATGTGGTTCTTGAGTAAGGTCAGTAAGTCTCAGTTGTAGACCCCACTTCCTTAACTGGAACTAGGAGGTCGAGTCATCTCATAGTATCACTATACTTGACATATCATCATCAGTTTTTTATTGACATATAATCTTTTGGACGGTGTTGGATACTTCCAACATACATGGAGTCTCCCTGATGTGAAGTCCTAATTAGACCTCACACCGTTTGGAGTAGGATCCCCATGTGGAGTATCGACCTGGCTACCTTAACGTCAATTTTTCCTTGGTTTCAATGGATAATTTAAGATATTATACACATAACCTTTGAACAAGCAAGAAAGTTAACATTATGAAACATCAATTGCAATGTGTAAAAGGAGGGCTTCGCAAGAGGGGAGACAAAAGTGAGTCTCTAAAAGGAAAGTAATAATACTATCCTAAGAGAGGCACATGATCAATAAAGAAACTACAACACACATTCAATAAGATGAGCACCAAATCCAATGAAGTAGTTCAACTTCTTTAGTACATATGAACATATAAAATACCACAAAAATCTAAAGAATATTCTTTCTACATTCATGATACATGCATGAAAATGTATTGGCTCAATAAGATTCTGAATATTAAGTGAAAGATCTAGGTACACAGTTACAATGATGAGACATTAGTTCCAATAATGAAACATTTAGTCAATTCTTTCTTCTCCAAAAGAATGTTATTCTCTCCAATGTCAAGTTGAAGAAGCCAAGGCTATCACTCCAAAGTCCCAGCCTCCAAAATCCTTTTGCTTGAGTTATGAGGTTTCTTTTATAAGAAAAGGAATGACCTTTCATATCCCATGACTCTTAAACTACCCTCACAACTCTTGGACTTCTAATGTGACCTTTGGACTTCTATATGACTCTTTTGTCGACATGTGACTTTACATATTCTACATATGACTCTTAGACTTCCACATATTTACATTTTTTCATTTTCTTTACATGATGTGGCAGGACACATTGACACATATGGCCTTATGAGGACACTTGTACAAGCCATAACTTGACTGTGAGGACATGGAACTACATGATGGTGTGGCAATGCCACGTTGCCCCCTTTACTGCTTTGTATTCAATCTTCATGAAAGATGCTTTGTTCTTCATCTTCACCCTCCAAAGGGTCTTGGATTAGAAACAAGACCTTTTGAGTTATCATGCAATGTCTTCATTATGTCATTGTCCGAGATATGGTTCATGTCTTCATGATGGTTCTTATTTTTGCTTCTTCTCTTCAAGTGTTTCCATGTTCATTCTCCTTACTATCTTCCTTGAGAATTACTTGGGCATGTTGAGATGGGACACCGCCCAATTAATATCACTCATGAAAATGAAAATTTGGTCTTGAAAATCCATCTATTCTATCCCTATTATGCTCATGAAAGAAGTTTCTTGTGATAAGCCTATGAAAGGACTGAGAAGGAAGGCCTTGATAAGGATGGCGTAGTTGAAATCAATAGTGGTTGAGGAGAGCACCACTACTCACTAAAACTGTGACATGCACTATGAGGAGGAGCTCTTCAAGGTCCAGGGTAGTGGCAAAGTACAAGAGACAAAGGTGATGGGCTTGTTGGATAATATTGCGCCATGTGCTAGGATAAGGAAATAAGAGACAGTGAAGGCACAATTTGACTTGAAAATGACTGGGAAGAGGCCTCATTGTGCTATAGGACTGCATCTTGCACTGAGGGAATATGTAGGACAAGATTTAGCGTAGAGGGTAATTTTAGTGGACAGGAGTTGAAGGCTTGTTGATTAGAACTAAGCTATGCAATGGGAAGGAAGGGGAGGCCTAAAAGGTAGCGCAATTTTCCTCAATATTGGCCCACTATCTACTAAAATAGTTCCTTATGCTAGGAGGGAGAGTACTGATCCAATCTTCAGCGCACTAGGAAAGTCTAGTGTCTAAGGGTTGAGTCACTATTGGTTATAACTATGTTATGCGCGTAGAGGGAAGTGAAAGCTTGAAGTTAGCATATTTTTCCTCAACAGTGGCCCATTGTTTACTAGAAATGCACTATGGGCCCTATGATAGCGTTGTTTGCTTCTTCATGGGTTATCTATATGAGGAGATTATGCAATTCACTTAAGTAAATAGTAGAAGGTAAGTCACTTTTACCATGAGATTTTTATTACACTTTGAGAGGGAGAAGACCTTGAATGATGCAGTTTGATTTTGCAAAGGGCCACTAAAAATTATCCAAGCACCATACAAGGTAGAATTGCTCAAAACTCAAAGCATTGAGTCAATAAAAGCAAGAAGGGTTAGGTGACTACGATTGGAAGGTTCTAACGATACAGTAATGGGAGATGAGATTGAAGAGGGCTTAGAGCACAAGTCTAGGAGGAAGATATATGATAAATGAGGCTAATGAATTTCTAGTGCTCATCACTTTGGGAAGGATTGAAGCTTTCATAACTTTCACTGGGCAGGAGGACCAAGAAGATCTTTGAGATGGCTAAGTGTGGGGCCACTAGAGTAAGAGAGGGAAAATCATCTGAAAAGGACTCAAATATGGATCGCACACATGAATGACATCAATAAAATCCATAGGAATGCACGAGACTCATGAACATCCATCACACCTTGAAATGACAACAAAGTGACACTTATTTCTAAGTGCGACAATTGAAATGACACTTAGAACACAAGTTGTGACACAATTGTCAATCGTGACCAAAAAGTGCGCTAAGCTGTAGGAATGTGTCTAATTCATATTATTATGATATGAACGACCATATAATGTAGAATATTTTGTTATATCTCCCTCTATTTATGTGCAAGGGTGCAACACATACAGGAGTGCAAACAATTAAAAGTGACGCTTGTGATAGTAAGAGAACGTGAAAACGACACTTGCAAATGCTAAGGAAATTGAAAGTGACACATTTTAGTGTGAAGTAACAAAAAAACACCACTTGTTAAAGTGAAAGCAAGCAAAAATGATAGCCACAACTGTGAAAGTGACACTTTCAGAAAAAAAGGTGCACAAAAGCAGCAGTTGAGAAAATTCATTGGAACTGAAGTACGATTGCAAACAAGGTGAGAGGGAATGTCAATGGAGATTGTGCATTGATTGTTGTCATAGGTTGCACATTGCACGGGCATTGTCTTTATGGACGGTTCTTTGCCTATTCAAGCTTGCATAAAGTAAGTGTGCTTATGAATTCATCAAGGACTGAGCATGTGTGAGAAAGTGAGTTTGACACTTAGAACCTAGGAAGAAGACTAAACACTTAACAAAGCATCGACCAACCATGAAGTGACCATGGAATGACAAATCTTAATATCTTGAGTAGGCTTAAAAATTAAAAGGTAGGAAAAATTTTGGAGGGTGTTGATCGCAGCGTCAACACTTAGCGACACACTGGTAGAACTCTATCTTCTCTCTTCAAGTCTTACCCATTAAATGCAAGGTATCAGCCTTTCCTCGGTAAACACATTGACAAATATTTCCAAAAAATAATTGTTTCAATATGGGAGAAGGGTAATATATGTAATTGCAATTTTAAGATGATCAACGTTTGATTTTTCATCTCTTGTGTCGCTCCACTTCTAGCAAGGTTGTTCATTACCCTAGCAGAGTCACCACAGGAACACAAACATTGCTTCACTACCAGCAAGCCTTTTCAGTACTCAAGCAAATTTGCTTCCTTCACCTCTCTACGCAACAAGCATTTCTCTTATTTCACCCTTTATTTGTTTATTTATTTTAATGTGATTATGCACTTATTTATTTATTTGGGTGGAAGAGGGATCTCGACTTATTGAGAGAAGGAGAAGTTGTTCCTTCAGAGATAGTTATATATACCTCTGATATTGATTTTCTCACTATTAATTTCCCCCTTTCCCTTATCTACTCGGTTAAATGAATAATAAAAATACAATTTAATTACAGTACCAAGTTACGGAATGAAGATCCTAAAATAGATATGGGCTTTATAGTTCGACCAAAGGTTTTCTGTTAGAATGGATCATATTTTCCATTCAGAAATCACATAATTTAAAATATATGTAAACCCAAATAGAGAAGAGGTAACAGATTAGCCAAGAGTTGTTCATCATCACAATTTCCCTTTTCAAGTTTTCCACATGTTCTTCTGAGCCAAAAGAAACATATTTATACAAGGTATTATTAAACAAAACATGAAATAAAATATAGGAGAAACGAGGAAACAAGACCGAAATCCAAAGCAAATGGATACTTGAACTAAAAATCGGCATACAAGACAAGGAAACAAAGGAAAGACTAAGGAGAGAGAGTGCAAGTGAGTGTACAAAGGAAAATAGAACGGAACTAGACCTACTCCTAACCTAACCAGCTAGAAGGTGTTGTAGCTGCTACAACTCCCCTCCAAAAATTTTCCCATGCTTAGATTTTGGATTCTCCCTTATATTTACAAGAGTATATCATTCACTTTCATCAATTATTTATGCTATGTTAAAGAATTATCATTCCATGCAATGCTTGTGATGTCTTGTTTTGATCCCAATTTGAAACTTTTCTAACACGAGCCATCTTCTTCCTTGACCTTACAGCATTTTCAGTCTTCCCTCTTGGAACTATGTAATCCACTGTCTCTAGAAATGGTGTTGAGCCTTAAGGATCTAAACTATGAAATCCTAGAAGGTAGGCCATCCTTGAGCTCAGAAACTACGTAGAAGTTGTCCTCCCCCTAAAAAACTGTGCAATTCACTGAGGCCAAGAATAGACGGATGGTAAAGAACTTACATGTTGTAAGGAAACAAGTGGAACAAATCCAAGAAAAGGTCTAGAAAGCAGCTCCCATACAGGTGTATATAGAATAACTTAATGCATCCACACTAGGTGAAGTATTGGCATTGGGAAAGACCATGAGAAGCCTCTACGAGGAGCTTGTCACTGTACAAAAATTAATTGTCTCTTGCACGACATGTAGCAGAAGTGCAAAGACAATGCTAAATCTCTTAAGGTTGTTCATATGGGCATCACTACCGTGCATGAGTGGGAAAGGTACTACAAAGGCGCACCTCTTGAGTTGGTGAAGAAGACAAGGCAACGGGTTGAGTTGGAGAAAGAAAGGGTTCAAATTCTCATCCAGAGTAACAAACAACTCAACTCATTCATCACCAACATTCAGGCCTCATACGCATGATTATACAATAGTGTGGATTTCATGGTGAAGTCACATAAGATCCCTTCAAGTTGCTCACTCACCGAAGCCAAAGGTAGGATGTTGAAGAGTAATTAGACCAGCTTAGGCAGATTGCTACCAAGGAAGATCTAGAGGTAAACAGGAAATATATGCAAAAGTACATTGGTGGCCCTATCCAGACCAATACCATTTTTCTCCTACTGAAGAAGGAAACTCAAATTGGCTCCAAGGAAGTGTACCCAGATGCAATGGAGGCTAGAGTTTTCTTCCATACTAATCCCATTGCATAGTTTGGGTAATTCATGCAGTACAAAGCTTGGTACCACTATGTGATCGAGAAACTGTAAGTAGAAGTGGTTGATCTAGAGTTTCCCTGTTGTGTGTGGAGCATGATTGTTCAGAGGTCTTTGTTTCAGCCGGATGTATACCCCAGGAAGTTTGTACACCCCTCCACGCAGGGGGGTGCGGGGGGGACTTGTCCCCCACGCGGGGGTCCGGGGGCCAACGGTCCCCCGGCGGGGGCTCGTGGGTAGTGCCCCCGAAGCTAAAAAACAAATGTAAAATTGCCTTGTAAAATTATAGTAATTTCTAGTCAATCTGAGCCGTTCATTAGGCGGATGATCTGACGGTAGAACTTATGTTTAGTTTAGGGTTTTTTGCCCTATAAGGCAACCCCTCTCTTTGTATGAGGGCATTGTATTGGAGGCTGAGATATAGATGTGTATTCTGTGAGCGAGAAACAGAGAGGTGAGACTATAAAATAAAACAGAGGATATTATAGTGGATTTGCTGTAGGTTGTGTCTCTTCATTTTGCTGGATAATAGAAAGGAAGGACTAGCTGTTCGGGGTGGACGTAGCCCAAACTGGGTGAACCAAATATATCTGTGTCTCCCTTGTTTTGTGCGTTTTTTGTGTTTATATTTCTGCAATATTTTATGTGTTCCATTGCTCCGTAATATATAATTTTCTAACAACTGGTATCAAAGCTGAAGGTCTATTTGGCTGATAAACTCGCAGGAAAGAAGAGTTCCTGGTTCGAGTGGGAGCAATGGCGGAAGATGGTAAGTTTAGGGTCGAGAAATTTAACGGCCAAAACTTCTCGCTGTGGAAGATGCAGATGGAAGATTATCTGTATTAGAAAGATCTATACCTACCATTGGGCAGAAAAACAAAGATGCCGACGGGTATGAAAGACGAAGAATGGAACCTTCTCGATAGAAAGGCACTCGGAACAATACGGTTGTGCCTTGCTGCGTCAGTCGCCTTCAACATTTCGAAGGAAACCACGACAGAGGGTTTGATGCTGACGTTGTCGAAACTATATGAAAAACCCTCGGCCTCAAACAAGGTATTTCTTATGAAACGGTTATTTAATATGAATATGTCGGAAGGTGGATCTATTGCAAGCCATTTAAATGATTTTAATACAGTTACAAGTCAGTTAAGTTCTGTAGGGGTAAACTTTGACGATGAAGTTAGAGCTCTGTTATTCTTGGGATCATTACCAGAAAGTTGGAATGGTTTGGTAATGGCCATTAGTAACTCCGTTTATGGCTCTAGTACTTTAAAGTTTGATGATGTTGTCGGTGCTATCCTTAGCGAGGAAATGCGACGGAAAAGCTCCGGTGAGACCTCAGGAAATGCTTTGAGTGCAGAGTCTAGAGGAAGAAAAATGGAAAGAGGAAAGAGCTCAGGATATCGCAGTAAATCAAGGAAAGGCAGATCCAAGTCCAGATCGGGGATAGTGTGCTGGAAATGTGGAAAGAAAGGACACCTAAAGAAAGACTATAGATCTCGGAAGGGAAAAGAAGGAGATGCACAACAAGAAAACAATCATGAAGAAAATGTGACAGGTGAGGTGTTACAAGATGCTTTGATTCTTTCTTTCGAAAGTATCATTGATTCCTGGGTGGTAGATTCAGGGGCTTCATTCCATGCCACACCTGATAAGAAATACTTTCATGACTATGTTCAAGGGGATTTTGGACAAGTTCGTCTGGGTGATGATAAACCCTGTAAAATCGTTGGAATGGGTAAGGTTCTTGTAAAACAGCAAAATGGAAACCAATGGCTATTAAAGGAGGTAAGGCATGTTCCAGATCTAAAGAAAAATCTGATTTCAACAAGGCAGTTAGGCGGTGAAGGTTGTGTGACAACTTTCACAGATAAAGCTTGGAAGGTCACCAAAGGAGCCCTGGTAATAGCAAAAGGCGAAAAGGTTGGTACATTGTATTTATGCAATGGTATTTCTAACTCTGTTAATGCTTTAACTTCCAAAGGAGTAGATGCAGCATTATGGCATCATAGGCTCGAACACATGAGTGAAAAGGGGATGAAGATTCTTCGCTCAAGGAATTTGTTGCCGGGTTTGAAGAATGTTGATTTGGACTTCTGTGAGAATTGCATTTATGGAAAACAGAAGAGAGTCAGATTTCTCAGAGTTGGGAAAGAAAAGAAGAATGAAAAATTAGAGCTTGTGCGTACAGATGTATGGGGACCTGCTCAGGTATCATCTCTCGGTGGCTCTCGTTATTATGTTACTTTTATTGATGATGCAACTAGAAAAATTTGGATTTATTGTATTAAGAATAAATCTGATGTATTTGATACTTTCAAGAAATGGAAAGCTTTGGTTGAGATTGAGACAGGAAAGAAATTGAAGTGCCTTAGATCAGACAATGGAGGTGAATATTGCAGCAAAGAGTTTGATAGGTACTGTTCAGAGCATGGAATTCGTAGAGAGAAGACAGTTCCAAGAACACCACAAGAAAATTGTGTGTCAGAAAGGATGAACAGAACAATCATGGAGCGTGCAAGGTGCATGAGATTGCATGCAGGATTGCCTTTACAGTTTTGAGCAGATGTTGTAGATACTGCTATTTATCTAATAAACAGAGGGCCTTCAAGTTCCTTGGATGGTGGTGTTCCGGAGGAAGCATGGACAGGTAAAAAGGTAAACTACTCCTTTTTAAAGCCTTTTGGTTGTGAGGCCTTTGTCCATATTGATAAAGAAAATAGAACAAAGCTTGAGGCAAAGTCAAAGAAATGTACCTTTATTGGATATGGTGTTAATGATTTTGGTTATCGCTTATATGATTACGAAAATCACAAAATCATTAGGAGCAGAGATGTAATATTCAATGAAAAGGTCTTGTATAAGAATCAGTTGTAGGAAAAGAAACAGGAAAAAGAAAACAAGGAATACGCAGTTCTTGATGAAATCACTGAAAAAGGAAAGGTGCCTGAAAATAATAATAATCAACAACCACAACAACAACAACCACCACAACAGCAACAGGCACCCCAAACACCTAAAAGTGGTGTTAGAAGATCTACCAGGATGAGTAGACACCCTGAACGATACTCTCCTTCATTATATTATTTATTGTTGACTTATTCTGGTGAACCCGAATGTTATGAAGAAGCAATGCAGGTTGAAAGCAGGAAGAAGTGGGAGGTAGCCATGGAAGAAGAGATGGACTCCTTAATGCATAACCAGACTTGGGATTTAGTCAGGTTGCCTGCAGGAAAAACTACATTGAAGAATAAATGGGTTTACAGGCTGAAGGAAGAAGATGGAGGAAAACAGAGGTACAAAGCTAGACTTGTGGTGAAGGGGTTTGCACAGAAGAAAGGTATTGATTTTGATGAAATTTTTTCTCCTGTTGTTAAAATGACTTCAATCAAAACTATTTTAAGTCTTGTAGCAGCTGAAGATTTGCATCTTGAGCAGTTAGATGTAAAGACAACCTTTCTCCATGGGGATTTGGAGGAAGAGATATATATGCAGCAGCCACAAGGATATGAGGTGAAAGGGAAGGAGAAACTAGTGTGCAGGTTGAAGAAGAGCTTGTATGGCTTAAAACAGGCTCCAAGGTAGTGGTATCTAAAATTTGACAAGTTTATGTCTAAACAAGGTTATACTAGATGTCACTCTGATCATTGTGTTTATCTAAAAAAGAAAAATGATGGTAGCTATATTATATTGTTATTGTATGTGGATGACATGCTTGTTGCAGGATCTAACATGCAAGAAATAAATGTACTCAAAAGAAAATTGGCAAATTCATTTGCAATGAAGGATTTGGGAGCTGCAAAAAAAATCCTTGGTATGAGAATCACTAGAGACAGGAAAAATCGCAAATTAACATTGTCTCAGAATGAGTACATACAAAAGGTGTTGAAAAGATTTAATATGCACAATGCAAAACCAGTTAGTACACCTTTTGCTAGCCATTTCAAACTTAGTAAGGAAATGTGCCCAAAGACCCAGGAAGACATGGATTATATGTCTAAAGTTCCATATGCATCATCAGTTGGAAGCTTAATGTATGCAATGGTCTGCACAAGGCCTGATATTGCACATGTAGTGGGATTTGTAAGCAGGTACATGAATAATCCAGGAAAGGAACATTGGATGGCAGTGAAATGGATTCTTAGATATTTGAAAGGCACCACAAATCAAGCATTATGCTTTGATGGTGCAAACATTTCTCTACAGGGATATGTTGATGCAGATATGGCAGGTGACAGGGATAATAGGAGGAGCACTACAGGATATGTATTTACTGTTGGTGGAACAGCTGTCAGTTGGATTTCAAAAATCCAAAGTGTTGTTGCACTTTCAACAACAGAAGCAGAGTATGTTGCTGCTACAGAGGCTAGTAAAGAAATGATTTGGTTACAAAGGTTTATGGGTGAATTGGGTAAGGAGCATGATATGGGCACGTTATACAGTGATAGTCAAAGTGGCATTCATCTTGCAAAGAACTCAGCATTTCATTCTAGAACTAAACACATACAGCTCAAGTACCATTTCATACGATCAGTGTTGGAAGATGGAGAGTTGAAGCTGGAAAAGATACACACTAGTCAGAATCCTGCAGATATGCTAACAAAAGTTGTAACTAGGGAGAAACTGAGAATATGCTCAGTTTCAATTGGTCTTCAAGGATGACGATGAAGACGAGAAACATCCAGGTCCAAAGAGGAGTCATTGTCCAGCAAATGAAGCACCGTTGGAGTTTCTACAATCATTCTCCAAGTGGGAGATTGTTGTGTGTGGAGCATGATTGTTCAGAGGTCTTTGTTTCAGCCGGATGTATACCCCAGGAAGTTTGTACACCCCTCCATGCGGGGTGCGGGGGGGACTTGTCCCCCCCGCGGGGATCCGGGGGCCAGTGGTCCCCCGGTGGGGGCTCGAGGGCAGTGCCCCCGAAGCTAAAAAACAAATGTAAAATTGCCTTGTAAAAGTATAGTAATTTCTAGTCAATCTGAGCCGTTCATTAGGCGGATGATCTGACGGTAGAACTTGTGTTTAGTTTAGGGTTTTTTGCCCTAGAAGGAAACCCCTCCCTTTGTATGAGGGCCTTTTATTGGAGGCTGAGATATAGATGTGTATTCTGTGAGCGAGAAACAGAGAGGTGAGACTGTAAAAGAAAACAGAGGATATTACAACGGATTTGTTGTAGGTTGTGTCTCTTCATTTTGCTGGATAATAGAAAGGAAGGACTGGCTGTTCGGGGTGGACGTAGCCCAAACTGGGTGAACCACATATATCTGTGTCTCTCTTGTTTTGTGCGTTTTCTGTGTTTATATTTCTGCAATATTTTATGTGTTCCATTGCTCCGTAATATATAATTTTCTAACATTCCCCAAACTCAAGCTTGACTTGTTTTGTCTTATTTAGTTGTCTAGTTAACTCTATCAAATTTTGTCTTTTATGGGCGTTGATAAATATCATAATATTCTTTTGTAATCAATTGTAAGCGACGTTCCAAGTGTCAATTTTCGAATGTGAAGAGTCATTTTCTAGTGAATTCGAAAGGTCGTGGTTGAGATAAGTCAAAGAGTCATGAGGGAAGTGAAAGAGTCACAAAGGGGAGATGATTAGTCACCTAATTTGTTATAAATATACCCTCATAACTCATGTAAAGGGATTTTGGTCGGGATTTTGGCTTAGGATCAGAAGCTTGGGAGTTTTGTTGAGAGCCTTGGCTTCTCCTTAGCATAGAGGGAGTATCTTTCTTTGGAGTAAGTGTTGGCTTCATGTTCCACTATTGGGACTAGTGGTTTGGAAATTGTATATGTATGTTTGGGACTTTCACTTTAATAAAGCTTAGAGTTGACACATTTTCATGCATATGTTGTGAATATAGTAGGACTACTCTTGTTATGTTTACAATATATGTTATTTCATTTATGTTAATGCTTATGAACTATTTCGTTTGCATTAGTATGAATCTTGTTGAATGTGTGTTGTTGTATATTTCAATCATGGTTATCTTGTGAACTATTTTGCAGCCTAACATATGATTTTTTTTATGCTCATGTGTTCCTTTCAAGTTACGTACTATTACAGGATTCTAAGAAGCTCACTCACTTTCCCTTTATTTTGTTAGAAACTTTCATCTTGTTTTAATTAAACTAAATTAAAAAGGCATCCAAAAATCACCATAGTTTTGATGAGTTAAAGGGTATGAAGATTGGTGCTCTAACAAATATTTTGAAATTCAAATTTAATATGAGTGTATAGATGACATTATAAGATAAAGTGTTTTTCATCTGCAACCTTCTTAATGTCACAAAAATAACAAGTTCCTTTGACCCACGTCATTTTGGAATTGTCCAACGCCCTCTTTCACCATGCAGCTCATGAGATTTGCTCTTAATTTAGCAATATTGATATTCTTCTTTATGCTAGTTTAGATATAATGTGTGTGTGTGTGTGTGTCTATATATATACATATATATATCTTCTAGATTAGGGTGGTTCACCTCCTCGTAATAACTTAATTTTTTTTATCCTATAATTTTTTATCATGCCACAATTTCTCCTTAAATTTAGATTTAATACCACTTTTAACATTATCACCATTTTGTAGAGTGACTCTTCCTCAATACCCTAAAGATTAAACCAAAACTTGGCATCTTTATGCTAACCTTGCTTGAGTTGCTTGTGGTTTTGGTTGGAATTGGAAATCAGTAACAAACTACATGTTTCCTCATTTCCCTTTTGATCTTCCTACGATGTTATTTGTTTGGAAAAGAACATTTAAAAGGTTACAAGTTTTAAAGGAATAACTTTGATTATGCAAACAATGTAATTCCTAGTTTAAGGAGACTAGAGTGAGTTGAGACAAAATAATAACAAAATTCCTTCCTCTATAGAATCATCACATCACATGAGTATTCCTCTTCAATCACTTAATCATAGGAATTGAATGTACCATGATTTATTCCCATCAATGATCTTAACCTTTTTTAGGAAAATCAATCAAAGTGTCTTATTGAGCCATTTACAAAGATAGTAATTGTGGTATTGGTGATATTGCATAAGGAGGCCACTCCACTTCTAGAATAGGATTTTTGTATTCTCATCACCATGATTTCGAAAATAATAACCCCAATGGAAAAAGTTTTAAAGTTGTTAGTTATTTTAGGTGCATTTGGATAAAAAGGTGTGGCTTAGCTAGCATATAAGGATTATCAACCAAATAGAAGTTTACAGGATGATCCTTAGTCCAATAACAAAGGTACACAATCACTCAATCCAAGAATAAGAATACAAGGTTGTGCAACCTAAGAACTATCTTAGAGGAAAAATAAATTATCAAATAAAGAAATCTTGTTATTTGCTTGAGATAAGACAAGTTAAACAATTGATCATAAAAGTTCAAGTAGTATACTCATCTTAGGTAGTATCATGAAAACATTTGTTTCATTAGCTTGGTAGGTGAGATAGCTTGATAGTTTAGATCACACAGTTATATGGCTATGACTTTAGATATGGATAGTCCTATTCTTCAATCACAAAAGAACACCCAACACTCTTAAAAGACTAAAAATTAGTATCCAAATTGATTGGCCCTTGCAATTCGTAGCTAACACTCACCTTCTCTAGTTACAATAAACCATCAAATTCCTTTCCTCACATCTCCCATACCAAGCCTCTATTATATTCCTTAGGTTTTATGCACTCTACTACTAGTGTGTATAGTGCAAGCATCTATGGTAGTGTAATAGGTGGGTAAGGCTCAAGAGGAACACTATTCATATATATTCGAGGAGAAGGAATCGAAAGATATGTTAATGCTAATAAGTTTTTACTTCAAATACCTCAAAATGGAATAATCATAAAAAAATGTGAAGTAATAGTTTGAAAAGAGGAAAAAGAAAAAAAACAAGTAGCTAGGCTAAGGATATAATGGTTGGTATATTGGCAACCTTGTGATGTAGGTGCATCTAACCTAGGTCAAGTGTTTACTTAGGGAGTTAGTTTACAAAGCTAGGATTTAATTAATTAATGTATTTTTCCAATAGTTTTTAGGAGAGTGATAATTCTTGTAAATAGGAGAAGATTCGAGAGTATTGTGGAAGTTTTGAGAAGATTATGGATTAGTTAGCTTTTATCAAGGGATAAGGGATTGGATGAGAGATTTTATGGATTATGAGAGATATTTTGGGAGTTTGTTGAGGGATCTAGAACCTACCTTGGTTTGTAATCCATTTGTATAAATTGAGGTGAGCCCATGAGGCATGTAAGATGTAGAAGTGTGTGAGTGAGTGTGAGGAATGAGAGGCCAATCATTGGGCCATGATTTCTCCTGTAGATATTTTCTTGATTAATTAATCATTTGTTGACAATTTTTATGTGCATATGCTTTGATCTTCAGATCTTCAGTTTAGTTTTATTGTTTTTGTGAAGACCTGTGGTTAGAGCACTTCATCACCTTGTCTTTTCATTGATTTGTACTAAGGATAAGAATAATTATGATAAGAAGGATGGTGGGAAGAAATAAAATAATTTTGAACCTAAAATAATCATGCATGTGAATTTACATCTAAATCATGATTTTTTTTCGAGATACATGAGAATCATACTACCTACAAAGCTAAGTAATTAGAGAGTAAAATGGCACACCTGTCTTATATGCTCTAGTTTTCCTTCAAACATCATCATTCCCAAAATATGTGATAACCACTAAATTTCTGAGACTTATATTATATAAGAAGCAAACCTCTACAAACAAGGAATCTGAATCTACGAAAAACTCTTTGTCAATAGCCAATACATGGATCCATAGAAATATTACTAATTAGGGGAATTTTCAGGTCTAAAATGGGCCTCCTAAGGAAATTATAAAATAATAGTGGAAATAATAAAATAAGAGTAGATTGCATCATCAAATTTTAGAGGGAATAAAGAAAAAACTATTTTTACAACACATATTTTCGACTTATCTCCATATGGGTTTACTCAAATTTCGAGCGGAAACACTCATTGGATGAAAAATTTGATTCCTCATCCAAGGAGTATCCATGTTACATACTTTTGATGGACCCTACTACACGAAAAATGAGAAATACATGAAAAACGTGATTGCAATCACATTTTTTCATGTATTTCTCATTTCTCGTGTAGCAGGGTCCTTTGAAAGTATGCAACATGGGTACTCCGTGGATGAGGAATTAAATTTTCCATCCAACGAGTACTTCCACTCGAAATTTGAGGAAAACCATAGGGAGATAAGTTAAAAATACAAGTTGAAAAAGTAGTTTTATTATTTTATTATTTTTTAATATTTTTACTTTTTTACTCCAAAAATGGTGAATCATCCCCCATGCTTGACATCATCATATTGAATCCTATTGGTTCTTATAAAGTTTATTTTTGTTGTAAATTTTTTGTAGGAGGCCCATTTTAGACCTCAAAAGTCCCCTATTGAAGTTTCCCTTTCATAAAAATCCTAATTTTTTTATCCTTCATAACCTGTTGTAGCAGCTACAGCCACCCTCCAAAATTTTTCCTTAGCCTTGTTTCATCAAGTTCACAAGATTCAGTGTCTTTCTTGGAAAAAGGTAGTCTGTTAGTCACAGCTTGATCCATTCCCCTCATAGGTTGCTCACCTGGACTTGGTCTAGCTACAAGCTGAGCAGCTTCCCCTTGAAAATTGCGCATTTCTGGAGGGAAACCAGCCTTCCCTCCAGAAATTGCGCAATCCTCTCTAGCAGCCTGCTGGGCTCCAGGATTGCGCAATCCTGCCTACCAACACTCCCAGCAGGATTTGCGCAAATTTCCCTAGCAAGGCTGCTCAACCCAGAATTTATGCAAATCTGGGTAACAGTCAGCTGCTCTGCCTAGAAATTGCGTAAATATCCTAGGCAGCCAGCCTAGTTCCCAGCCAGAGATGCACATTTTTTCTCCAGCAGTCGAGCAGTCTCTTGCATGTGCAGCTGAGTTGACCAGTTCCCTCCGGGACTGAGAAAAACAAACTTGCATGCATGGGCTTCTTCTGCCAAGGCAACATGCAAAAGCATCGCTTGTTTCAAGGATCCATGTTTAGCAGTTGGAGGTTACATGCAAGGAGCAATTTTGAAACCTCCCACCAAGTGTCGCTTCCACTAAATTCGTGGCATGCACGTGACAACCTTGATGTTACCAGAACTCATCAACCAGATGATGCATAACTCATTCCTCACACCAACCTTGCAGATCTGACATCCCACATCACATCTAGGAGCAATCAGCAAATTCATCTCAATTGTTTTAGGGTAAGTCTGCTTCCCATGCCTTGTGCTGCATTTCTGTCGCTTTTTGTGTTTTCGCTTGTGGGAGTACTATTTTCTTGATTTCTTTGAATGCTTGTTGTTGTTTACATATATACTAACTTATCCTAGCTCTATTTCATTTTTCGTTGCTATCTCACTGTTGTTGCATGCATGAAATTGTTTTGCACGGACGTTCGCCCAACCAGCGAACTACCTCACCCACATGCATGTTGATCTATTTTTTGAATCTTTCATTCATGTTTTGCATGCATTGTCAATCACTTCTACTATCACTTAGTGTCGCCATGAATTTACTGTCTTAGTTGCTTTCAGTTGCTCATCGGCGAGTCGGGCCAACCTTGGCCTGGACTCTACCTTCATGGAGGCTACATTGTGAAATCTAGGGAAGGAAGGCTCACCTTCCTCTCCAGATTTGCACATTCTTTCCCATCACTGGCCTCCAGGACTGTTTTGTGATTTTTTGGAGGAAAATGGCTACTTGGCCCAAGAAATTGTGCAAATTTGTCCCTAGGCCACTAGTCCTTCCGAGCTGGAATTGTGCATTGCACAATCCCAACAGTCAGCAGCCAGACTGGACTGTGCATTACATAGTTCCAGAAGTCATCCAGTCTCCCAATAGTGCAGATTGTGCTTTGTGTAGTCTTGGCAGTCGGTCTCCCGACCTCCTGACCGAAATTGTGCAACCTTCATGATCATGCCCCCAAGTATGTTGCAAGTCAGTTCTCATGTTCATTTTGGTTTTCGACTAACAGATTGTTTGCCATGAGTGTTGCCATGTCTCCAAGTATCCTGGGTGTTCATCTGCCTCTCAACAGTATAGGTACAATGTTTTCTAGGAGAGCAAAGATGAAGACATCGTTCATAGCACACTTGGGGATGCAGTCGATCAAGTGTCCATGGACTTTCCTACCCACGAAGACATCAAGTTGTTCATAGACAAGGACATCAAGTTATGACAATAGCAGCATCACAACGAGAAGCATCATGAACAGCAGCTGAAGACAACATACCAAATGCAACGAATGCAAGAGGAGGGTTGTTGACAACACGGAGGTGGAACAAGGTTGCAAGATAAAGCATGTTTATTGATGATGAAAGCAACTTTGGAGACTCCGACTATGAATCGACGGTGTGACATGAAGATCATGTGAAGGCAGAAGATGGAACAAAGAAGGAGTTGCATGTGTTGAAGCAGCAACTCAGGAATAACATAAAGTTGCACAGACAGAAAAATGAGTTGCAACAGGAAAGAACAACAGTGGGTGCAACATGCACTCACAGATGAAACTACAGCCGTACAAGTTAAGGATCCATCCCAAAAACTAACACAGAGAAGACATGGTGAGTAGTGTTGTTGATCACATGCAAGGGATTTAGCAGCGTGCATGTCATTGAGCACGCACATGCAATCCAACCCATTCAACACACTCACCAAGGCGAAGACAAGAAGCAAGTCCAACTGGGGCTGAACATGTACTTCAGCAAGTTGATGCGCATGACCACTAGCACACACTTGAACATAAGCCCAAATACTATGCATCAGTGTGTTGTTTGTTCAATTGTACCCAAGAATATCAGTGCATGTTATCAGACGAGTTGGATGAAGGGCCGAACCAATCCACCGGTTGGAATGAAGGCAAGAGTTCGCTTCAGCAAGATGTCACCATGAGGTGCATGCACACCATCATAGATGACCAAGCTTGGCATCAGCTCACCACCTTCATCATCACAAGCATGTCAAAGAGTTGGTCTCATCATAGCAGACCAAGTGTTAGTGATGTCTTGCAAGGCTTGCTCAAGCCATGTTGTCTCACATGAGTACATACGCATTGTAATGTTGAGTCATGTCAATTGTAAGTCAAGTGTCAATGGTTGGATGTAGCAATCATAGAGTAGATGAAGTGTCATGAGGGTAGTTGAACTGTCACAAAGGGGAATCTCTGGGGTCACCTCACCCTTTGCTATAAATAGTCCCTCATAACTAATTGTAGAGGATTTTGGTCAGCCAAGCTTGTACTAAGACTATCTTGAAGAAGGCTTGGACATTATTGTAATGCGCCTTGGCTTCTCCACTGCATGGAGCTAGTACATCTCTTTGGAGGAGAAGGTGGATGTGGCTGTAACGTTCCACTGTTGGGGCTAGCAGGCTTACATGGATGTATTGTATGATTGAGACTTACACTTCTTTATATAATAAGAGCCAACACATTTTCATGCATATGTTGTTATTGTAGTTGGACTACTCCAGTTGCCTTAATGATATATGTTGTTTAACTTATGTACTTGTGTATGAATTGATTCACATGCAATTATATGAATCTTGTTGTTAATGTGTTGTATATGTTGTTAATGTTGTCACCATCTGTGTCGACTGCTCTACCGGACATCAGATAGACCTTTCACATGAACCTTGTTGTAACAACCACCGCACTCGTCTCAGACTGATCCGTGAGTGGTGTATGTGTTATCTTACCTTGTATGATGTGACTGTCGCATCCGAGTGGACTACTCCATCGGAAGTTGTGCATGTCCTTTTGTGTTGTGAGTTCCTAGTCGTGTTGGGACTAATCCATTTCAACCTGGAACTCACCTTCACCGCTTCCCCCCTTCAAAATTTTAGAACCTCTCATACCCCTTCCTTGACTCACTGCATCAGTCACACCCTTGCTACTGAAAGAGTTATCTCACTTGCCTCTGTGCGACATCGCGGTCAAGGCATTACCTTATGACCCACTGCTGGGACTCCTACACCAAATGGTCCAAGGTCTAATTGGGACTTCTTACCAGGGAGATCCCCTTGAAATGTTGGCGGGTCCGTAAACATAACCTTAAATCTAGGTTGTGGCTCTTCAGATTCCAAGTTTTGGGCCTCTAACATCTAAGTTTTTTTCGTAAAGTCCTATTGACGTGAGTTCTGTGCACCCTAGTCAACAAGGGATAAACAAAAAAGATCTGAGCTCTTTAATAGCCCTATTTGTTTGGTGTGGTCATCCTCGATGGGTTCTAAAGCTCCATTAGCCTTCGAATTCCTCCTCTCACGAAGAATAATATCAAGGAAAAAACTATTCCTAACCTACACTAATTATATATGTACATAAACTAAAGTTATTTTCCTAAAACTTCAAGCCAATAAACTAGATATAGTCTACAAGTTAATATAAATAAATATGATAAAACTAAATTGTTAAATTTACAAGAAAAATATCTTTTAAAGAGAATAATATACATGAATTTTAAACAATGGTTAGCAATATCAAAATTTGTACATATAACTATAATACATTGAAATAAAAACCAAAAGAGAAATGTAACTAGTACAAAAGAATGAAAATATAAGTATATATATATAAAGAATAAAAATTGAATTCCTAATTTTAATTTATATATGAAATTATAAATTAAAATTAAAACTGAGAAAGATAATCCTTAATGAGAAATAAAAGACAAATAGTTGTTACAATGCAAACCTCTTATCTTTTGAACAGATGCATATCAAAGTATACCAATTCTAATGATTAACATCAAGAATGAATGCAAAGTAAACTAACTAATGCAATCTACTTCTAATTAGTCGGTCAAGATGTAGAGGGTTATTGTAACAATTTCATAAAAGAAACATTCATCCAATTACTTATTTATGAATAAAATCAATAAGAAAATAATAGAAATGAATATATAAACACAGAATTACTACAACAAATTGATTCAATTCATATAATAAAGGTAACATAATTTGAGTTCTAAATTACTGGGATAAAACCACAGAAACCTAGACTAGATGTATGGCCTGATTAATAATTAGTCTCGGGACACAAATCACTAGAGACTATATTTATCAAATAAAAATAAATGCGAATTGAACTAATATAATATAGAAAATAAATGTGATGATGTGTTAACTATTTGCATAATAAAACCATGTAAATAGTGATTATTGTTTGTTGTATCCTAACAAATCAAATCACAAAAAGGCAAAAGATCATAAATAATAATGAATATCGAACAATTTAAGACACAATAAGTAATTAACTGGATAAAGCCAAGCCTTAATACTCAAAGTGTAATTCAAAAATATCCATAGTCACATATAATTCTAAAAACATTCTTGTCCAAATTCTCCCCTACAATACTATATGTATCCGCCTCCCCTTCCTTATGAAATAGGTGGTTTATATAAGAGTATTTTTATAGTCTAAGCCTAAAAATAAATTGTAAATTGGAACTGTTTGTTTACAAAATTGTAAACATTGTTTGTTTGGTTTGTCGACCATATACCAACAAATAAAATAAAATAAACAGAGTAATTAACATGAATCTATTTGCCAATATCCACAGTAGTTGGAAGTCATACATAGGAATCCATTCCACAAAAGGCGATAGAAATTTCAACCAACATAGAGACCCGTGACAAATTAAGAAAACGAGATTACTATTTGATATAATCAAGAAAGAGGGTTGTTACATAATCTTTTATTCTATAACACCATTTTAATTTCAGCAAATAGAATCAAAACAAAAACATACCTTAACATCTCCAAAAACTAGGACATAAAGAACAATAAAAACCTTTATTTATCATCATTCAGATCATTACGATCTGGGGAAATTATGACTTTGACCAGTGATGACTTCACTACAATATGTGTGTCAAAAACCTGTGATTTATTAATTGATCTGGTAAAATTTTGTTCTCGGTGTGTTTCCTTATCTCGAAAAAAAGCACTGAGTCTTTCATTTTTTTGCATAAGCTAATTAATTCAATGATTCATTCGTGGTACTATGAATAGGAAATATTGATGGCAATATAAATCTAACAAGGCTTCACAAGCATCTTATCCAGGTTCAATATCAATTTTGGGTGAATTATTTTTATTCTCATAAAAAATGTAGGTTCTCTTGAGTCTCGGTCTTGTTCCTTTCAGGCGCAGGCTCTGTATTAGTTTTGAGATCAACAAATATCTCTTCAGTTGGAGAAATTGTTCACCTACTTTGCCTTATCCTAGAAATTTCTCTTTATCTTTTCTTAACCTTAATATTGGACTCGAGATTCTGCCTATACTAACTGTTTGTTTCTTGACATGCAGGCTCTGTATCAGGGTCAGTATCTGGCTTCTTTAAAATTTCAACATGTTTCTTAACCTTTGGTTTTAATTCAGTACGATGAAAATGAGTGTCCTTTACCCTGCTTTGGGTGACACAAACCAGTGGAGGTTAAGGTATTTCATCCCTACAATCCCTGAAAAAATCGAACTATTGTTTAAGGGAAAAATGTTTGAAAATACTGACCTCCTTGGTAGAAGCATCAGGTGGAGCCAAAACTAGAGATGGAGGATTACGTGTAGTCTGTGGTGTACTGTCATGTTGGCTTGACAGTATGGTTTCTTGAAAACCATTTCACAAGATAAAAATTTCCCATTGTTGGTCAAAATTATACAAATGAAATTTAACCAAAATACATATCAGACCATGTTGGAAGAGCGATGTATCAGAGGTTTTACAGTCATATTGATAGGTTTTGTCCATCTGGGTCAAACCCTTTTGCAGGAAATTGGGTAAATTAAGATCATGACCGAGAAAAACCATCAAAAATTGGATGTGATACAAACAAACTAGGTCATATCAACCCTAGCAAGTTGTATATTGGCATATGAAATACAAAATATCTCTCCAGTTCGGTTTAAGGTAGTTTATAGGCATACCTTTTACATAGTAACCCTTCTATTTGTTCTCCAAAATATTTTGCGAAGGGATGTCGTGAATAGGGAAATTCTTAGACCATTGTTGAAATTTAGTGGGGAGGGAGGTAGCTTCAGCTATAAATCCAACATCAACTTCCATATCGATGTCACTAAGATTGCCTCACTTTCGAAGTGGAGGCCTTGACAACATCATCGTTAAACCCTTGAAACAGTTTTCTGAAATGCCACCAGCCCACCTTCTCGAAAGAGACTGGTATTCATCATAAACTTATACAAGATCATACCCTACCAGTTTTGTTCAGATTACGAGCATGAATACTTACAGAAATGAACTCTGAGCCATCATTTAGCTCGATGGACTTAAGAAAAAACCTACAAAAGTCCAAAGCCTTTGCAATTTGCAGAGAGACTGGAAAAGATGGAGAGAGAAATGAAAACAAGAGAAAATGTCAAAATGAAAACATTACAAAGCGATTTGAGAGATCAAAATGCGATATTTCCAGAATGTACCATAGATCAATTATGACTAGGGGATATTTTAATTGTTTTGTATGTTGAGTTATGGCTACGAGTTACAGTGTATACAGGTGTTGAGAGGTGGGAGCACCAAATAGGAAGCACAATAGCCAAATAAAATAATACCATATCCATCTTGTACCACCATATATCATTTGGGATCATGGTAATCATGTCTAATCATAGCCAAAACATTGCAACCTCATGTAAATCTTACCATAGCCTGGAAAATAATATGAACATACTTTTTACATAACCCAAACGCATATATTCATATTAATATAAATCATGACCGATGTATCGATACAATAAAACATGGATCAAACATATATTCACCAAATGAATTGAAAACAGCTCAAAGTTCATATATAGGTTTTTTTTTAAAGTCATTCACCAGAACTATAATCTAATATGAATATTCAATATGTACACATAATAATATATAACCAATCTTTAAATCAAATGTGAAAATAAATGATGTTATACACTACCAAAGATTTAGACTAAGATCAATGAGAACCTAAGGAATAAAATGGCAGCAAGCACACGTTATATGGTCATTACATAATCAAAATAAGGGGACCAAATGCTAGTAAGGAGTATCATATTTTGGTTAAGACCGTGTAATTAAATTTACCATAGTCCAAATGATAACCAAAATTGAAAATGTTTCTCTTTATCAATCAAAGGAAAAGTAAAATGCAAGCAAAAAAGAGGGGACCTATATCATTTCCAAAATTATAAGGGAGTCAATTGGGTTGCCAACAATTGGAAACTAACTGGTGAACCAATTATCTCTATACTAAAATAAATTAGATGAAGGTTAAAGATTTGATGCTTAAAACAAGTAAATGCCTTTCACAATCTAGAAATGGTTACTATAGCTCTTGCTTGAATACAATTAATTTGTTCATAAAAAACATGAGAATGTAAAGATAGCAAATTAAAACTTTATAAGTAAAATCCCTATGATTTTTCAAAAAAATCTTGTAATCAACAAAATTAATGATAGGTTGAAACTAAGTTGAAGATATAGTTTTGGATTTAATTTCATGAACATGGCCTCTGTTTCCCACAGACGTCGATATCTTTGGCAGGGATTCTCTTTAGTCCAACTTAGACCCTAGAATCTATCAGGCTAGTTATAGATTCATGATTCAACTTTCTAATCTTGAAATGTTGGGGACGTAGGCTCAAAAGCCCTTTAAAGGCTTGGATGACATGTAGATCATGGAAAATGAAATCATATTTCAATAACGATTTTAAATTTGGAATCTTAGATATCACAGATGTAGTTGTTGCTTCCAACAAACGTCTATGGCCTCAACAGGGACATCTTTTCACCAATTTTGCCTGAGCGCTTTTATCCTAGTAACACAACACAAGAAAAATTGACCTCATGAGAATTTGGTTGCTACCCAATAGGGAAGCATATCTAAACCTCCTTAAGAGATGGAATGGTGTAACTTAGCCTGATAAGTCACTAACATGGATATTAACTATACTCTTATAAAAAAAAAGAAGTGTAATGATAACCAAGAGTCTCTTAAATAACACAATGTTTTATGGAACAAAGAGATTTTGTAATGCTAATTAAAATAATCAGAAAAATTGAATAGGAAAATTTATGTTGAAGTTATAGCAACACACTAGAAAATTAAGACATAAATAAGCAGCATCAGTTTTAATGTTTTCCTTGAAACAATTTTTCAAACAGGATTACAAGTATTTTATGGATATGGAAAAATTCAAGCAAAACTAAAGAAAATAATAAAAATTAATAAATAAATAAAAATACTAAAAAACACACTAAAAACCACAAAGAAAAATCTTATTTATAGAGAAACAAAATTCCAGAAGGGACTCAAGAAAATTATTTCTTTACAAGTTAGTCATTGAGAGGAAGACGTTCAACTCGTTCTTCCAATGTTTGTAGACGAAACATACTAGGACCAATCTTTCCTATAACAATGAATGGTCCTAGTCGTAGCCTCTGAAATTTGGAATGTTCCCCTTTGTCTTCAAAGGCTTTATCCCATTTTAAAATCAAGTCTCCTACTTCTAGATTTTTGTTAGAAGAAGATTTGTTATCAAAGCAACATTTCACAAGTTGTTGGTGTTGATGAAAATTATGTTTTGATTGTTCTCTTACTTCTTCTCATTTTAATAATAATAATAATAATAAAATATTCTATTCCGCATGGCAGAAGACTTGACTTCTTGGACTTTTTGAGACAGTTGTAGAGAAGGAAGGAAAATGTTGGGGGGTAAAATGGCTTCTCTGCCATAAACAAGGAATAAATGGGAGTTACTAATGGCATCTTTACGGGTGACCCTATCAGCCCAAAGTGCATTAAAAACGGTTGTATGTCAATTCTTGTGGTGCTCCGAAACAATTATTTTTAGTATTTTAATCAAATTCTTATTTGATGACTCAACAAGATTGTCCCCCTAGGTGTAATAGTTTGTTGAGTATTTAATGTTAATTCCTTTATCAGAAGCATAAGAATCCAATTCATAAGAAGAAAAGTAAGAGGCATTGTCAAACAATAGAGATTCTAGAACTCATGATAACAAGTGACAATATGAGAATCAACAAAATCAATTACTTGTTTTGTGTTGACTACTCGTAAGGGTATTGCCTCCACCCATTTGGTAAAGTAATTTGTAGATGTCAAAATGTATTTATGTCATTTAAAGGATGGAGAATTCACAACACCAATAATATCAATACCCCACTATTGAAAAGGAGCTTCAACAGTAATGGGATGAAGGGGAAAAGTTGGTTTCGTAGCCCTACTAGCGGCCTTTGGAAAACCTCACATTTTCATACTAGGGCATGAGCATCTTTAAACAATGTAGGCCAATAATAACCAGCCCCTAGTACTTTGTGAGCGGTGGTTTTGTCATATCCTTAAGTTTGATATTTTATGTAATTAAATGTGTATATGTGTGTTTTTGGTTTAATGTCTTAGTCTAAAAGACATTTGAAAATTGTAATTATCAATAATTTATTACTGATAATAACTTATTGTAAATTTGTATTCATGATGTTTTATTTTTGTAAATAAAGAAAATCTAGAAAATTAGTTTTTCAGTACAGATGGTTGAAAGAGATGAAGCTGCAAATTGTTCTGGAATATTTATTACCCATCAATAAATACTATGCATCTAATTTGGATGATTAGATTTAATTGAGGAATTGTGATATTATCTAATTAATTGTTTCCCTAGAAGACAAGGAGTTGTCTTCAGAAGTGGGAAACAGAAGCTCATTAATGAGTTCATAACTACCTTCTGCCTGTTCTTGAGGTGGAGGCATTTATTAACCACCAAAAGAGTGGTAGATGGGAACTGGATAAAAATATTTTTTCTTACGTGCTTTTGTCTCATTCTGAGGACAGAAGAGACTAAAGAGAAGCAAGAAAACAAAGACAAAGAAATTTGCAGGCCTGTTATTCTCGAGGGGATACTGGTTGTTTTGTAGTGTCAAGGTTGGGAGGAGTCAAGTACTTGATTATCAATTTTCCAGATAGTTTTTTCAAGTCAATACTCTTGCCTCATTTCTATAGTTTAAAGAAATTGTTGAATTGAATAGTATTATGATTATTATACAGTTCTATAGTATTTTATGTACTGTTAAAGGAAAATGATACGGGTAGGAAGGAAATGGTTAAAAGATTTATTTATTTCAATTTTGTTGTGAAATTAAATCTGGTGTTGTATGTGTTAGAAAAATCAGATAAATATGAACTCTCGATAGATATTAATTAGGAAAGAAGGGTGTTTTATTGTTCCATTATTATATAAAAGTTATTGCTTACATGTTACAAGAAGAACCAAATATAAAGATAAAAGAATGTTTACAGGTTATAAATAGAATCGAATACAAAGATAAAAAGGGAGGAATATTTCATTTATATTTATATAAGAATATATATACATAACGCATGTCTATACATATCGTGATGTGTGTAATGTATTACATATTTGCTTGCAAATGATAATGAAAAGGAATTTAAAATGTAAGGTCAAAAGAATTAGATAAACAGTACACACACACATTAGAACGAGATGAAACCTATAGAGTATAAATATAAGAACATATTAGTGTGTAGCCTTGTATTGGTAAAGGGAAGAGCCTTTTTTCTTATCTAGGAAATAATATATACAAACAACCAAAGATACATAGAGTTGTTTCCTAATATGCATAGGAACAAAAGTTAGAATAATTTTTGGTGTTAACTTTTCATTCACAAATATAATTGTGTTAAGTACAAACAAAGAACATGTTACATTGCACATTATATAGTTAGTCTTTTTCAAAACAAAGGAAGTATATATATATATATATATATATATATATATATATATATATATATATATATATATATATATATATACACACGCACAGATAAATATATGAAAGATATTTGTATATATGCTCGTAAATTAAATAGCGAAACAAATAGAGTTTGGCACAAATGGCCTCAGAAGAAATTTATAAAAGAACCTATTTGGAAATAAATAGTTCTGGAATAATTATTCAAGAGCTATGTATAATATATAATTACAAATGGCCAAAGCCATAAAAAAATTCTTCCAAAAGAAAGAAGAACTTAATTTAAATAGAGAATAATTTCACCTTCACACATTGCATTCACGCCATGATAAGCGAGAGACCCGACCTGGTAAAGAAGTGAGCCAAGAAATTAGTAATTTGCACAGGTGAAACTCAAACTGGAAACTTCGAAGGAGAATGGAACTTGCCCAGAAAAGCACTGAATGGTTAGTTGTACACAAAAATATGTGGTTATAGGTGTAATTGACAAAGAAAAAAAATATTGTAAAGATATGATATCCTTATTCACCTTTAGTTTTGTATAGACCCACATATGTCGCCAATGTACTTCCAGAGAACACATCAGCGAATTAAAAACTCGAAAGGAAGACAATTGTAAGCCAAGGCAATGAAAGAATGTTTAAATGTCCACGCCATTGACAAAAATCGCCATAGAAATAACCCTATGGATCCAAGAAATTAAAACAAGAACTTGAGTGCACATTACATGACATATTTAAGAGAAAAAAGTGATGAGAAAAGCATTTAAGTCGTAACTACAGTGCGAGTTCCAAAGAAACTCAATAAATAACTCTAAATAGGGATTAACAACAAGGGAGAATCTCAAAAGGAAAATTGTGTACTAATAGAACACAAACCCTGGAATTTTAATTCAAATTCGGAAGTGTAAGTAATGTTTAATAAATGAATTCACATGATAAATCAAATACATCATATTCAAAATATAGTTATACACGAAGGGTTCTTAACAATCACTCTTGTCGAACGTGTTAATACCTGCTGGTATTTGACAGCAGAAACGATTTTACAAGTCAAAAGCAAAATAGAACTAAAATATTAGTAAACCCAAGATAGAATACTTGAATACAGAGAAAAGTTTAACATTGATAACCTACTAAAAAAAACTTCTGAAGAAAAAAGGTTTTGCTTCATTACCTGAATAATATGGCAATAACCCATTACCTTTCTACTCTTATCTGGTGAGGAATCCCCAATTTGAAAGGTAAATAAGGTTGTGGTTCATTGAAGAGCTTTCTCTGCAAAAGAACCCTGAAAGAGAGACAATAAGTTAAACTACTATAATAACACCAATATTTTAATCTCATGAACCCAAATGACATAGTCTAAGGCAATGGAATATATATATATATATATATATATATATATATATATATATATTTTCAAGAAGTAAAGTTACCAAAAGTAATCCTTAAACAACTGGGTAAGTGCGCCATAGTAAAGGAGTCGAAACAGTTGAGTAAACGAGTAGTTAACAGTCAATAAGAACACTCACTGAATATAAGATGTTATTGGTAAAGAGGAACTCAGTCCAATCAAATTTGTTTGAGAATTACAAAGCTCAGATGGTAGTATATATTATGGAAAATGAAATAACGTAAAAAGTGAAGGCATAGTAGTCATTATCCTTCCACTAAATCCTAGGAGCTATGATCACTATTGATTCAAAGTAAATCATTCATCACCGTTGGTTTGGTAGGTCAGAATGACCTCCGTGGAAGTATAATAAACATACATTTATACCATATGAGATAAAAACAATAATGACGCGTAAATGTGTCAGAATATTCCAAGCGATTCATGAATAAAACCTAAGGGTAAAGGAATATCGTTGATTTAATCAAATAACATAATGACCATAGACTTGGTAGGTTAAACAATCATCCATGGAGGTGTTACAAGTTGACACATAAGTGTATGGAAAGTTCTGGATAATTTGATATACAAAATATTTGCGTATAACAATGAGTCAATGTTTGAACATCTTCAATGATATACCACATTATTAACAAAGAAATACATAGATGAGATTTATAATGAAGAAGTGTTGCACGAAATAGCACAAGGTTATTTATATAAGTGTTGAGATGAGACCATAAGCTATATGAGGAGCATAAAACATAGTCATGTGAGACCTGATGGCCCTACATTTGTTGTTTAATATCAAGTAAAGACCTTAGTTGGGAAAATTCCATTACGAACAAAACCATATGTTTTGGGTTTAATAATAGAGGTAAAGTTTATGAAAAGAGATTACTACATAGGAATTTAGTGATAACAATATAAACAATAACCAGGTGGCATAAAGAAATAGCATAATTGAAAAATGGGCTGATATTGAAAATAGTACAGAGATATAGAATAAACCAAGACCAAGTATGGATTTTTTCTCACATATATAAAAGATAGCCATTAAGGATCATCGGTAGATATTGGATTCAAAATCCTGTAAGTGATAATTTGATATAAAACCATTCAAAAGAGAGGAGAATTGCATTCCTTGAATATAATTAACAGGTTTTAAACTTATAGCATGTTTTGGTAGTGATGTAAATATACTACAACTCTCTCTTTGTCTCTCTCTCTCTCTACACACACACACAGATGATTGTAGGAGGTTTATTACAAGTTTATCCACCAAAATTACCACCAGCAAGCCCTGCATGGAGTTTGTGAAGGACCTTATGGACATCATCTTATTCTAGACAACAAAGTAATACACCATCATAATTTTTTTGAAATGGATAATTATTAATTAATTGATATGGGGCAGATTTCAACCTTAATGCTCTTTTCTTCTTAGGTGGAATATGTGATGGTGTTGTACCATTCTGTAAATAAAACATCATGTCAATATACCAGTAGTTAAGATTATCATAAATACAACAAGCTTCATTTTGCAGCAAATATATTCCATCATCAGAACAAGCATCTTGATATGGAGGGTTTACATATTCAACAACAAGCTTACAGAGACCTTGTACTTTCACTATTTATGCAGGCTTAATCTTTAAGTCATATTCTTGGAGATATGTCATCCAATGGGCTCTTTTATCTCCTAACTCTTTCTATATAAGTAATCTTATCATTGTTGCATAGGGAACTATTACCTTAGTTTTGGATTTAAGCCAGTAAGATATAAAATATTTTGCAATATTAAAGACTTGAAATGCTTGTTTATCTATAGTTGGGTATTTAATTTAGCTCCCTTGAAAGAAAAACTCATAAATGCAATGGGAATTTGAATACATGATTATGTTTTCTGTGTAAGAACGGTAGCACAGGAAAAATCAGAAGTGAAAGTATATAGTATAAAGTCCTTGGAAAAGTTAGTCTAATCAGGACAAGGGCTTAAGAAATAGCTTATTTTATGGTACCAAAAGTCTATTTTTTGGGTTCATTCCATTTATAGATAGTAGTTTTCTTTACAAGATCTTGAAGTGGTTTCACTATTTGGGAAAATCTTGGGACAAATCGTCTTACAAAATTTATCTTACTAAGAAAAGACCACATGGATTTTTTAGAGTTAGGAGGCAACAAATTGTCAATATAATATGTCCTTTCTAGATCAACCATAATTCCTTCTTTTGATACAATCCATCATAGCACTTTTCTTTTTGTGACCACAAAAATGGACTTTTTATGATTTAGTGAAATGGAAATTTTTCTACAACATTCAAACATTTTTCTTAGATGGGAAAGGTGATCATATCTCTTTTTTGAATAAATGGTAACATCATCGAAGTAAATGACCATAGACTCATTGATTAACCCCTGAAAAGAAATATACATTTCTCTTTGGAAAGTTTCCCCTGCATTGACTAGGCCAAAGGGAATCTTTATAATAATTCCTTCTTTTGATACAATCCATCATAGCACTTTTCTTTTTGTGACCACAAAAATGGACTTTTTAGGATTTAGTGAAATGCCAATTTTTCTACAACATTCAAACATTTTTCTTAGATGGGAAAGGTTATCATATCTCTTTTTTGAATAAATGGTAACATCATCGAAGTAAATGACCATAGACTCATTGATTAACCCCTGAAAAGAAATATACATTTCTCTTTGGAAAGTTTCCCCTGCATTGACTAGGCCAAAGGGAATCTTTATATAAGAAAAAGTTCCCCCCATATTTCTAAAGGTTGTTATTAACTAATTTGAGGGAGCTACCATAACTTGGTTATATCTCAAGAAACCTTCCAAAAGGGACAACATCTCATAAATTGAAACACGTTGTAGAATCTGGTCCATGGGAGAGGCTGGATAGCTATCTGTATTAGAGGCCTTGCTTAGGTTTCTGAAGTCAACACAGAGACAAATGTCTTTGTTTTTCTTTCTCACCGGAACTAAGTTTTCAAACCGCTGGATGTGTCAAACAAGGAACATGATCTTAGCTACAAAGAGCTTGTTCAACTCACCCTTGATAGTTGGTTCTAAGATGGGATGGATTTTTTCTGAGGTTTTTTTTTAAAGGATTTATATGAGGCGTAATGGGAATCATATGTTGTATCGTATGGGGATCAAAGATCTTGAGGTCCTCATAATCCCAGGAAAATTTTGTCTTTAAATTATTTAAATAAATGAATAAAATATGCCTTTTCCCGTGGAGTACAGTTAACACCCAAATTTACGTTTTGAGTTTTATCCTTGGTTCCCAAATTAATTACTTCATATTGCATGGTAGAAATTTTAGTTTTACAATTTACAGTTTTCTTAAATCTATCTTGTAAATCATAAAAAATTTCAAGCCTAATAACAGATCGTGGGATAAAATTTATGAAATCAATTGATTCTTTTGTTGACCGTTGACTTGGAATTTGCAAAAAGTCATGCAGGTTCTCCTCTTAGTTCATCTCATCAATGACGTTATCATGGAAAATTTCTTCCGTATGGAGGAACTCAAGAACATGTTTATCATGATCAAAGACCCTCCAGTTAGTCACATTATCATGTATGGATGGTTTAAACATTAATTCAACAGAAAAAGAACTAGGCTCAAAACCTTTTGTGGGAATCAATTTAGATGCAACGTTTTATAACATATCAGCTTCCTTATTTAAATGCCTAGCTATAAAAACAATAATAAATGAAAAAAATATGAAATTAATTTCCATACTTCTACTTGAGAATTTCTCAAATGAGCTTAAAGGCAGTGAATGGCATTTTTTACCTTTATGATGGTTACTTCATAAGCACCATACACTTTGAGACATTGAATTCCAATGTCTAAATCCTTCTTGAGTCCTTGTATGAGTGCCTTGTACTCTACAATGTTACTAGTACACTCAAACTCAAGCCTTCAAGTAATAAATATTTTATTTCATTTAGAATCAAAGAGAAGACAACCTACACTTGCACCTTCTTTAGATTTTGACCCATAAAAATACAATGATCATAATTCAAACTTACGATGAGAATTAACTTCCATCAATTTTTTATCGATTGAAACAAAATTATTTACAGTCACCCATACAAATTGTTGTTCACAATTTACAAAAGGAGAAATATCTGCAACAAAATTACCAAAGAATGAATCAATAAACCTACCTAGTTTGTTAGGACCATCAATGTCAGTTACTACATGCTACATGTATTTTTCTCTCTTTACTTTAATCTTGTTTGGTTCTCCTCTCCAAGGTATCCATAAATGTGATAGGTCTATGGACATATATCCCTTCAAAAGTTGCATCCAGCCACGACTTAAAAATAGACCATATGCTTCAGGGATATTTGCAATGACTATATATATGGTCTGGTGAACCCTGTGATTAGATGACAATCTAATGAGTACACCAGTAAGCTCTCCTACTACCTTCACGCTTGTCCTTTCGATTTGAACAATTTTTGCTTTGGAATGTTACATTTTGGCATTTAATTTCTTGTATAATAAAGGTTGCATAACATTTGAGGAGGCCCTAAATCATTCATACAATTATGTACATTGTGATTAAATATCTTGTAAGAAAGAATGGAGGTGGTTTTTTTTATGTAGGAAGGTTTTATGACAAACGCTTCAAAATCTGAATTTAATCAGATGGAGGTATTTCAAAGTTAGCAACTTCTTTCTCTGAAACAACTTTATTTGGGGAAAAAAATTCAGTAAAGTGTTGTTGAACCTTCTGTTGATATGAGGAATTTTTAGCAATTCAAATAGAGAAATAATTTCTCTTTGTTTTTTTCAGATCTGCAATGGGGTCATAATCTAAGTGTATAATCACATATTTTTGCATACCTGCTAGTTGTTTTTTAGTGTTTTTGGGTTTATCAACAAGAAGAGAAACTTACTTTTTAGCAAATTCTTTACTACGTGTATTGTACTGGTGCTAACTAGCAACAATGGGATCAGATTCTTCCTCAAATAATATATCTAAGAAGTGACCTGTAGCAAGTGGCGTATGTTCATCCTCATTTTCACTGAGTTTTCACCTCCTCTGTGTCAGTTTCATCATAGGCAATTTCAATCATGATCATCTGTATGGTTTCAAATATTCCTTTAGTAGTAAGCCCCTCAGATGGAAGAGTATTTTTATTTTGGAAAGGTTTCCTATAAGGGTTCCTAAAATTTGACTTATTTGAAGAAATTTCTGCTAAATTCTTTTCTAAGTTTGACAGTTTATTAAGAGCCTTTTATAGGTTTTCTAATTCAAAATAAGAATATTATTTCATTTTATAAGATGGTTTTGATGTTTTTTATTTCTTACCAGAAGAAGAAGTTATGTCATATTATTTATCAGAGTTGGGTTTCAGGCTAAGGATGTCCTTTTCTACTAACAAGGCTTCCTCAAAGGTCACATGTAATGTAGGTTTTTGTTCTTTCTTCACCCACATGGATATATCATGAGGTAAATCCTTTACATAATAAGCTACAATCAAATTTAAGCAGGCACATCTTAAAAAGTGATTGTATTTTTTAATGAAATAAATATTACATTGAAATATTTTACCTTCTCTTTGTTATTCATGTTTATGTTTGAAATTTCGTCAACTAAAACCTCTGGTGGCTTATCACTTTTAAATTTCTCCATAAACGTAGTTTAAAAATATGCCCATGAAATGATACTCTAGGGAGGCTGAGTGAAATACCATGTAGTGGTGTGGTGAAGTAAAATTATGAGTGTGGACACAAACAATTCCTCTAGCCTGATAATGGGTCTAGCCACAACTGATACATTCTATGGAAGATTTCCTTATGTTATAACCAATTAAGAGGGCCTAACTCTTAGTACGCTTATCCTATTTGATGATGTCCTTTCTTGCTCGCTGCAGCTATCTCTTGTTTTCTTCTTCAAACACCTGAAACAAGTGAACAACAACAAACAACAACCGTGATAATAGACAAATTGTAATTCAACCTACTTAACAAGTCAAGAAACATTAATACATGAACATGTAAGATGACACATCATGTAGGAAATCAAGCGATAGTTGCATATATATTGAATTAAGAAGAGATTACAACAATTGTCTTGATGTTGTCGTTCTCCTCCGATAAAACCAGGTTCCCACACACTTCCGTTAGCATTGAATTCCATGATGGCCTCAACAATGATAGTTTTAAGGCTCTTCCCTTTAAGCTTCACACTAAACCAAATTCACACTTCTTCCTCACACAACTAGAGAGCTACAACTATGAATAGCTTGTTGTTTACTCCAAACTTAATTAGCACTAGCACACCAATATTAACACTTAACACTAGCTTGTGCTTGGGAAAAAGGGAGGTTTATATAGCATGAATGGATGGGAGATGGATCCTATTCTCATGGGAGAAGGTCTTATCTCTTGAGGTAGTTCCATCCTTATAGGGGAAAGGAGCCCAAACTGACATCCTCGACCCCATCTAGCCAAACCATTTACCAGACTTCCATTACGAAGCTTATAGAGCTGGAAGCTTCGACTCCTTATTTAAAAAACTTTCCATAAGAGGATCAGCACAACTGGAACAAAGATCAGTCGCTCTGGTCAGTGCTAGGGACAGTGTTAATCGTTGCATATCGGCGTGAGGAGGACAAAGGCTATTAGCGTCGGTCTTGTAAACTGGGAAAAACAGAAGATTTTGGGGAAATTGTGCAAGAGGGAATTGTTCTGCTCATGAAGAGGGACACAATGGGAGTTTCTTCATGAAGGGAGAGCATGTAGGGTTGACTTTAGAGGTCCTCTAGGTTCAAGGAATGGGGAGTACAGGGACAGTGACAAAATGTTGTGCAACAAATGCCCCCGAAAGCGTGAAGGCCGAACTAGAGTGAGGGATGAAATGCTTTATGAATCAATGCAGGGAACCAGAGTCTGTCGTCGAAAAATCTGTAAGAAAGTACAGATATATATACATAACTGAAAACTCTGTCAAATGATACATGAATCATAGTATGGACGCAGCCACCTAGATAATGATCATGTAAATGGATCCAGGTATGGGCGCAACCATCCTATAAAGAGGATCATATCAAAACCAAGGTATGGTCGTAGCCATCCAATAATGAGAAGGATCACATATGATAACTCATGGTATGGTTACAACAATCCATCTGAAAGAGACATGTATATCAACATAATCATGTCACACCACTTTGCAACCTAGACTTTTGTAATCTGAGCCTAGGGCCTTGCGCTCCAACACGACCCGATCAAAGTACAAGTTATAACATGTGAATAGATGTGTTGACGTCGAACATGATAGAAAGTCGCTTGATTACCAGTCAATGATGTAAACTGTTAACAAGCGCAAGAGAAACCACCAATGATGACAATGGTCCTCAAAGTACTATCACCACAATCCACGGAATGTGAATAGAGGAACTGAAGTCGAACACTTGTGAAAATACTCGATCGAAAGCCAAAGATGTGAACTTGTCATAGAGTGTGAAGAAATTTCCATTAGGGCATTCAAGCTCTAAGGTACTGGAAGGGAGTCTCTCAGTCGACTTCCCAGATAATGATTTGAAGTCGACAGGAAGCGACCATGTCGAAGGAGGGCCATAATGTATCCCACATCATCGACACGAGACAAAGGGATGAAAAATGAGTTTGGATGATACAGAGAATCAGAGGTAAGTGTAACTGCAGAAGGAAAACTCTTGAACATATCGATGACACAACAGGAAGTTGGCAGCTTTTGGATCCATAGGATCGATGGTCATGATGACATGGTAGAGATAAAATGGAAGTAAAAATGAATGTTCCAACCCAGGAAAGTCAACGATACAATGGAGGATATCCCAACCCGACAAAAGCAAAGAATGTCATGTTCAAGAGTGAGTTGCCGGCACAACTGATAGATTTCCAAATTTTCCCCCATCATTTCTGGCAAGTACCCCAATTATTTTTTAGTCGCAAGCTTGAAGGGGATAGCATATGATGGCACTGTAAGTTCATCCTTCAAACGAATCTGACCTAGTAAGTTTAATGAGCCCTAGGAAGGAAAAGCTCATGTTCATCATGGTAATGAATCCGACGTCGTTTAATATTTTAACGAGTCCAACAAAGGTGTAACTCAATATCTTTTTCATGTTTAGATATTTTGAAAAAGACATAGAAAAGAAAAATCGACATGGTCCCTTTTCGTACATTTGTGACTCTCGAGCCTGAAAAGGTAGAAAATAATACTTGAGAGAACTCCTTGACCATTTCAATCAAGGAGTACTATTCTCGTAAGTAGTGCATCCCAGCACGAAAAAGGGGTAAACTTATATTGGGCACATGAGGTTTCGCAGCCTTTAACAAGTTTAAAACTATAAGAGCTCGACAATATTTTCGTGTTTAAAGATTCGGAAAAGAGTTGAAAGCAGACCTCCTGTTTTTATTTTCTTTTAATGAGTGAAAAAGGGAAAAATACTCGGCGATCTTTTCATATTTTACGAGTCAGAAAAGAGCTTAAACGTGACTTGTCCTGGAGGAACAAGTGGTATAAAGGGTAGCAACTGCTTCCGGCAATGATGGAACTGCTCAAAACATGTAATGGTCAAGGGGTTGGCTAACAAAACCACTCATCGATGCAGTTCCTCAAGAAAGGAAAAAGCAACCAAGTGAAAGCATATGATCGTCCAAAGAGATGGTGGCGATGGAATAAAACAACCAAGGCTCATCTAGCAGAAATCAACTGATTAAAATAGCAATAACGAGATGTAAAGTGGGCATGGGTTCATTTTTACACAAGCTTGAACCATGGAGAACTCTGCTTGGATTTAGTTTGTATGCCCCCATCATTGACTCAATCGAGGTACATGAACCCCAAGCTTCATTTCATTCAACTAGGTGAAAGGAATGAAGGTTCACTTTCAAGATCCAGGAAAGACTCGACTGAGATTTTACGAGATCTTAATCAAAGACTTGATTTGCAAAAGGGAGGTGCTTCATTTTTTAATGAGTTTGACACAATAAAAAAACTATCCTTATGACACCTTGTTTCATTTTTTAACGAGGTTGACACAAGACCAAGAACTATCCTCACAAATCCTTGTTTCATTTTTTAACGAGCTTGACACAAGACAAAGAACTATGCGCCTGGTGACCAATGAACGACAATTGATCAATGGTCACTATTCCCCCTTCATGCGAAAAACAAACCACATGGAAAAGTGAAGGAACAAGAGCTCCCATGACATAAACATAGTCACGTCCAAGGAGAATATTGAAATCTAAGGGACCTTGGACTACCATCACATCTATATAGATGGTATTTCCTCCTAAAGTAATAGGGAACTTTGGAAGGACCCCTAAGGTTTGATTGGTTCCTCTGTTGAAAGCCAACAGATTCTGAGTGATAAGCACAAGCTGTGGGGAGCCCAAAGCTTGCCAAGTAGTAGAAGACATGATGTTAATAGACGCGCATGCATCTAATATAGTGCCATGTACTAACATATTATAGGCTTGTACTGTGATCTAGAAAGGAACATAAGATGGAAGGTGGAAAGTAGTCAATTGACTCCAATCAAAAGAAACAACAGAACTACTTGGTGGGGGTATCATATGATGGCCCCCATGCTACACAGGAATAGGAGAAGGACTCTCCTAAATGAATGAGACGGGAGGGTCACTCTTTGATTCATGAGAATCTGAGGAGACTAGAAGAACATGAGCAATATGATCATCACTCTCTTCCGAAACGGAGTAAGCAACTAGAGGGAGAGCCAAGTCGACATGCTTTTCGACCAATGGTTGGTCGGGAACAAACACAAGAGAGTCACGCTCAAGAAGAGCAGGACCAGCAAGAGATGAATTCAAGTCAATCTCTTTACCAACTAAGAGAGGGTCAGAAGAAAACCTCTGATAACCAATAGGAAGTTGCGGTTGCAAGCTGTAAGGTTTTCCAAAACTTTGGAAGCTTTATCCATAAGAGGACAAAGGTGAAGAAGATGCTTCCCTTCACATAACCTATAAGGGAATCTAATCTTTCCCTTCTTCTTACCATCACTAGCCGAGGGTGTAGCATCGACATGATCTCCAGAGATCGATGGGGATGGTTGATTCAGATCTTGAGACCATACCTCTAAGACTCTGGGAATGCCAGGACAGTCTCGAAGGAGATGGTCACCCTTACACAACCTGCAAGGGAATTGTACCTTCCGCGAAGGATCAAAATGTTTGTCGACAAGGGGGGGGGGCATTTAGAGCAATAGCTGCATGGTTGGCCTCTCGCTCATCTGACTTCTTCTTCTTCATCTTCTTCATCTTCTTCTTCTTAGGATCCTGGTTACTTGATTTCAAACTTTCACCAGGTGAAGTAGAAGAGGAAGAGGAAGAAACAGGGGAAGAAGGGGAGAGGTCAACCTTAGAATCATCGTGGCGTGATTCAAATGAAGGGGACGTTTGGACAGTAGTTGGGACACTTGGGACCACCGAGGTAAGAAACAACCAGACAGGTAGACCAATGGTTAACCCAAGAAGGGACAATATCGCCATATAAGGAGCACCAGCGTTTCCAAAAGAAGGAAAAGGACGAGGATTCTCATCCGAGGGAAATCCTTGACTGGTAGATTTTGGAAATGTTGCTATTCGAATCAACCCTAAAGAATTACTAAGGAATACAACTTTAACCAGGAATATTTCGTGGGAAGTTAATTTTAGAACACTGAAATAAAACTTTGCCTTGTCATGTTTTAAGAGTCAAGAAAAGGGAAAAAGGTGACTCTAGTCACTTTCAAAGTTAACGAGCTTGAAAGGACAAGTGCTCAATGATCTTTCCAAATTTAAAGAGTTAGTAAAGATAAAAAATGACTACTCAATGTATTCTAGGAAAAAGGATTACCAGGTAACAGTGAATTGCAGAATACCTCCCGACAAATCGAGAAGTACGGGCATGCAATCTCTCCGAATGATGTGTTCGGTGTATCACGTTTACAAGGCAGCAGACTCAGCTTCCTATGGATAAAGGATTGTAGACCTAGTGGGGTCTCCCTTTATATACACGACGGTAAGGGGAGCACAAGTCCGTACTAGCGATGTCTAGTGCCGAAGATAATGACAGCTGCTAGGTTTAAAGACGCCGAAACACGTCTCTAGCCTAAACCTTCTAGATGTGATCGTTAAGTTTCAATGCTTCCTTAGGTTAATTCGATAAATTTTAACGGTTGATCTTGAATTAGGTTTCAATTACAAGGCCCTACCGCTGTCATCTGAAAAAACTCGTACATGCAGCTATATAAGAAACGAGATCTTTCTTCGATGAAAGTTAACACTAATTGAGGGATAGAGAGCACACAATCAATGCAACAATCAAAGAATGAAAACTTTCACTTATGCATGTCCTAAATAAACTTAAACTTCCCTTCACAACAAAATAAGTTTCATTTCATTTCCAATGCTTATGACAATGCAATTCTAGCTTCTTAATAACACTACTAATGCAATATTTTTTCTTAAGTAAACTAGAATGATGTTCTTCTTTTCATAAAAGGCAAAATGAATTTTTCACATAAAGCACTTTAATGAAAATTTTCACAATTCTGAACAAACAAGAATCGATCAAATCCAAAGCATGATAAATGAAACTAAAAGCAACTTCTTCCATGAATCGAACAAACCAAACACATAAAAGCTTCAATCAACAAACCAAGCAATGTAATATATGCTTGGAATGAGAAAAGAGGCACTCAAAATAAGAGAAAAAACGAGAATCTTTCACTCATTCAATTGAAAATGAAGCAAACAATGCATCCTAGTCACTTTTGGGAGGAAGAAGAGAGTCCTAGGGTCCAGACACACTGGCACTGGAATGGGAGAAATTATGATTTTTTCTTGACTCAAAGACCAGAGCAACTGCCTAACTGACAACTAGCACTGATAGGCATGACGGACACGATTTACCAGTACTACAACTAGCGTTGATGGTCTGACCAACATGACTGCCTAACTGACAACTAGCGCTGATTGAGGGATTCAAAGAAAAAATAAAAAATAACTTCACACAAAGCTAAACTTAACACATCAGAGGGTGGGATAAACCAAGCAAGCACACAAACGAAGCTAAATGAAGCTATCTAGTCAAGGAGAATACAGTAAAAACAAGATCAGAGGAAGAAAACAAAAGAGCAAGACACATTTGTCAAAATTTTGGGTGAATCCTAATATTCACCTACAGGCATCGGCGTGACTGCCTGACTGAAAACAAGCACCAGATGGGGGTCGGTGCGATAGTTTCTCGGAATATTGTGCTGATCGGCATGACTATCAGTGAATTAAGCGCACTGGGCGAGGATGCAAAGAAAAAAAAAATTCAAAATTTGGGACCAGACTTGCTACTATGAATTTCAAACCCAGAGCAGTAAGCAAAGGAAAGAAAATAGAACTAAAGGGAAATGGTGAAACTAGAAAAGTTCACACAAAACCATGAAATTCCAAGGAAACAAAAAGAAGGATTGGTTCCCCAGTGGAGTCACCAATTTGTGGTGAAGTAAAATTATGAATGTAGACACAAACAATTCCTCTAGCCTAATGATGGGTATAGCCATAACTGATACATTCTATGGAATATTTCCTTAGGTTAGAACCAATTAAGAGGGCCTACATCTTAGTAAACTTATCTTGTTTGATGATGTCCTTGCTTGCTCGCTCCAGCTATCTCTTGTTTCCTTCTTCAAACACTTGAAACAAGTGAACAACAACAAACAACAACCCTGATAATAGACAAATTGTAATTCAACCTACTTAACAAGTCAAGAAAAATTAAGCCATAAACATGTAAGATGACACATTATGTAGGAAATCAATTGATAGTTTCATATATATTGAATCAAGAAGATATTACAACCATTGTCTTGACGTTGTCATTCTCCTCCGACAAAACCAGGTTCCCACACACTTTCATTAGCATTCCATGATGGCCTCAACAATGATAGTTTTAAGGCTCTTCCCCTTAAGCTTCACACTAAACCAAATTCACACTTCTCCCTCACACAACTAGAGAGTGACAACTATTAATAGCTTGTTGTTTACTCCAAACTTAATTAGCACTAGCACACCAATATTAACACTTAACACCAGCTTGTGCTTGGGAAAAAGGGAGGTTTATATAGCATGAATGGATGGGAGATGGATCCTTTTCTCATGGGAGAAGGTCTTATCTCTTGAGGTAGTTCCATCCTTATAGGGGAAAGGAGCCCAAACTGACATCCTCGACCCCATCCAGCCAAACCATTTACCAAACTTTCGTTACGAAGCTTCAGCGCCTTATTTAAAAAACTTTCCATAAGAGGATCGGCGCGACTGGAAGAAATCTCAGTCACTTTGGTCGATGCTAGGGACAGTGTTAATCCCTGCATATCAGTGCGAGGAGGACAAAGGCCATTAGCGCCAATCTTGTAAACTAGGAAAAACAAAAGATTTTGGGGAAATTTTGCAAGAGGGAATTGTCCTGCTCATGAAGAGGGACACAATGGGAGTTTCTTCATGAAGGGAGATCATGTAGAGTTCACTGTAGAGGTCCTATAGGATCAAGGAATGGGAAGTATAGGGACAGTAAGAAAATGTTGTGTAACAAGTGGCCTTCCACTCAAATGTATACTGGAATTGTCTGCAAAATACATCCTCATCTCTGACATTCTTTTTCCTAATAGCCAACATAAATGCTTAATGCGATCCTCAATTGATTGCTTGGAGTCAGGATCAAATTTTAGGAGGAACTTGTAAGGGTTCCATGGCAAAGTATGTTGTACGTCAAGAACAACAACAACATCCTCATCAAGTCAAGGGGATGCATAATTATTTTTTGGGTTTCCTTAATTATTTCCAGGATTACCTTGATTTTTTCCTATCCTTAGGGATCCTTCAGATTCTGATGACTCAAAAGAGCCTTCTTCACTAGAGGAGTGTCTTAAGGAAGAGGGTGAGCTAGGTGGGGAAGCAGGAGAACCAGAACCTCCCAGCAAGGTTAGTTGGTTGGACTTATCAGCAGGTATCTCAAACATAGACATATTGAGGTCAATGATTCTATGAGTTAGAATGTTGTGTACATGTCGTTTAAAGTTGTGGTAGTCTAAGGGATGTCTTCGTGTGGATCCAATACTTTGGGTTATTGTAATTCAAGGTCAAGAGGAGTGACTAAGTGTTGAGACAATATTCTCTAGATGAAAGAAGTTTGTTCAAATATTTCTTTAGTTTGAGAGAGAAGTTCAAAATATCTTTGAAGAACTTTGTCAATTTCAGCTCGTGTATGTGATCGAGTTGGAGCAAGAGGCTCATTATTGGCTTGCTCAAGTTGTGGTTGAGAGCTAGTTGAAGTCTCAGTAGGGAGAGGGTATGTATGACTCCAAGTGATAATTGGTGACCTAACATTTTGTCATTTATGATTTCCTTTTTCCATTTATAGTCATATGGTCCCTCCTAGCGAAATTTTGTTGATGTGGGTTTTATGCACCCTAGTCAACAAGGCATAAATGACATAGACCGGAGCACTTTAATAGACCTAGTTTTTTGGTGCGGTCATACTCAACAGGTTTTCAGGATCTGCTAACCTTCGGATCCCTCCTCTCACAGAGAAGAATCCCAACAGAAAAACTAATCCTAACCTACACTAATTATATGTGTACCTAAACTAAAGTTGATTTACTAAAACTACAAGTCAAGAAACTAGATACAATCTACAAGTTAATATAAATAAATATGATAAAACTAAATTTCTAAATGTACAAGAAAAATATAAGTTAAAGAGAATAATATACAGGAATTTTAAATAATGTTGAGAAATGTCAAAATTTGTACAAATAACTATTATACATTGAAATAAAAACCAAAACAGAAATGTAACTGGTACGAAAGAATGAAAATATAATTATCTACAGAAATAATTAAAATTGAATTCCTAATTTTAATTTATATATGAAATTATAAATTAAAATTAAAACTAAGAAAGACAATACTTAATGTGAAATAAAAGACAGATAGTTGCTACAATGCAAACTTCTTATCTTTTGAACAAATGCAGATTAAATTGTATATATTCTAATGATTAACATCAAGAATGAATGCAAAATAAACTAATTAATGCAATCTACTTCTATTACTCAGTCGAGATGTAGAGGGTTACTGTAACAATTTCATAAAAGAAATATTCATCCAATTACTTGTTTATGAATAAAACCGATAAGAAAATAATCGAAATGAACATATAAACACATAAATTACTACAGAAAATTAATTCAATTTGTATAATGAAGGTAACATAATCCTAGTTCTAAATTACTGGGATAAAACCAAAGAAACCTAGACTAGATGTATGCTCGGATTAATAATTAGTCTCAGGACACAAGTCACTTGAGACTATATTTATCGAATAAAAATAAATATGAATCGAACTAATATAAGAAAGAAAATAAATGTGATGATTTTTTAATTGTTTGTAGAATAAAACCATACAAATAGCAAGTAATGTTTGTTGTATCCTAAGGAATCAAATCATGCAGAAGGAAGAAGACCATACATAATAATGACTATGGAATAATTTAAGACAAAATAAGTAATTAACTTGATAAAACCAAGCCTTAATACTCATAGTGTAATTCAAAAATACCCACAGTGATATAAAATTTTAAAACATTTCTTTCCCAAAGTCTCCCCTACAATACTATAGGTATACCCACGCCCGCACACACCCCCCCCCAACTTCATTACAAAATAGGCGCTTTATATAAGAGTAGTTTTATTGTCTAAGTCTAAAAATAAATTGTAAATCGAAACTGTTTGTTTACACAATAATAAACAATGTTTGTTTGGCCTGTCAGCCATATCCCAACAAATAAAGAAAACTGACAGAGTAACTAACAGGAATCTATTTTCCAATTTTCCCAGCAGTTGGCAGTAATCCATAGGCATTCATTCCATGAAAGGCGAGAGAAATTTCAACCAACATGAAGACTTGTTACAAAATAAGAAAACGAGATTAGTAATTTGATATAATCAAGAAAGAGGGTTATTACAGAATCTTTGATTCTATAATACCCTTTTAATTTTAGAAAATAAAATCAAAACAGGAACATACCTTAACATCTCCAAAAGTTTGGATATAAGCAACAGTAAAATCCTTTATTTAGCATCATTTGGATCATCAAGATTTGGGGAAATTATGAGTTTAACCCATGATGACTTCACTACGAAATGCGTGTCAGAAAACTATGATTTGTTAACTGAGCTGGTAGAGTTTTTTTCTTGGTATGTTTCCTTAGTTCGACAGGAAGCCTTGAGTCTTTCATTTTCTTGCATAAGTTGATTAATTTGATGATTCAATCATGGTACAGTGAACAGGAACTATTGATGCCAATTAAATCTAACAAGGATTCAGAAGCAGATATCCCATATTCACTATCGATTTCGAGTGAATTGTTTTTATTATCAAAAAAATGTAGGTTCTCTTGATTCTTGAGCTTGTTCTTTTTAGGTGCAGGCTCTATATTAGTTTTGAGATCAACAAAGATCTCTTCGGCTAGAGAAATTGTTCGCCTATTTTTCCTTAGCCTAGAAATTTTTCTTTCTCTTTGCTTAACCTTAATATTAGACTCGAGATTCTGCTTATATTGACTATTTGTTTCTTAACATGCAGGCTTTGTATCAGGGTCAGTAAATGGACTCTTTAAACTTTCAACATGTTTCTTAAGCTTTAGTTTCAGTTTAGTGTGATCAATAGAGTTTCCTTTTACCCTACTTCTGGTGACACGAACCGGTGGAGGTTCAGGGATTTCATCCCTGCAATTGCATAAGGAATCAAAATGTTTTTCAAGGGAATAATGTTTAGAAATATCCACCTCCTCAATAGAAGCATTAGGTGGAGCTGAAACTGGAGAGCAAGTGTTAGATGGAGTCTTTGGTGTAACCTCATTTTATTGCAACTGTAGGGTTTCTTGAAAAGCATTTCGCAAGAGGAAACTTCCCCACTGTTGGTTGAATTTACAAAAATGAAATGTAACCAAAATACATATCAGACCATGGTGGAAGAGAAACATATCAAGTTTTTTTATTATCAGATTGATAGGTTTTGGCCATATTGTCCAAACTCTTATCCAAGAAATAGGTAAATTAAGATCATGACTGAGAAAAACCATCAACAATCAGATGTGACATAAAAAACATTAGGGAATATTAACCCGCGTAAGTTAATATTGGTATATGAAATATAAAATATCTCTCTGTTTCGGTTTGAGGTAGTTCATAGACATACCTTTTACAGAGTAACCCTTGTATGTATGCTCCAAAATCTTTTGCCATGATATGTCATGAACTGTACAGTTCTTAGACTATTTTTCGCCTTTGGTGGGGAAAGAGGTAGCTTTAGCTATAAAACCAACATCAACTACCATCACCATGTCATCAAGGTTGGCTCGCTTTCCACTGAAAGTGGAAGCAAAGGCTTTGACAACATCATCATTAAACCCTTGAAACAATTGTATTAAATTCCACCAACCCACCTTCTCGAAAAGATATTGGTATTCATCATAAACTTCTACAAGATCAGACCCTACCAGTTGTTGGGTGTGGAGCCTGATTATCTTCTATAGTACCGGCATATTGGACCCCAGTTCAAAATGGGGCGGCAACGCCGCCCGTAAAATGATCGCTGCCGTGGGGGGTCCAGGGGGGGGCGACAGCGACTTTTGGGAGCCCCCCCTGGCGGGGGTTTCGGGGGCAGCGCCCCCGAAGCTAAAAATAGCTGTAAAATTGCCTTGTAAAAGTATAGTAATTTCTAGTCAATCTGGGTCGTTCATTAGGCGGATGATCTGACGGTAGAACTTATGTTTAGTTTATGGTTTTTTTCCCTAGAAGGCAACCCCTCTCTTTATATGAGGTCATTGTATTTGAGGCTGATATATAGATGTGTATTCGGTGAGCGAGAAACATAGAGGTGAGACTGTGAGAGAAAACAGAGGATATTACAGCGGTTTTGCTGTAGGTTGTATCTCTTCATTTTGCTGGATAATAGAAAGGAAGGACTGGCTGTTCGAGGTGGACGTAGCCCAAACTGGGTGAACCACGTATATCTGTGTCTCTCTTGTTTTGTGTGTTTTCTGTGTTTAGATTTCTGCAATATTATGTGTTCCATTGCTCCGTAATATATAATTTTCTAACACCAGTTTTGTTCTGATTACAGGCTGGGGTATTTACAGAAATGAACTTTGAGCCATCATTTAGATAGACAAACTTAAGAATAGGCATACATAAGGCCAAAGTCTTGGAAATTTGCAGAGAGACTAGAAAAAATGGAGAGAGAAATGAAAACCAAAGAAAATTTCGCAATGCAAACCCTACAGAGCAATTCGAGAGATTAGAATGCACGATTTCGAGGATGTACCATAGATCAATCATCACTAGGGAATGTTTTAATTGTTTTGTAGGTCGATTTAAGGCTCTGAGTTATGGTGTATACATGTGTTGAGAGGTGGGAGCACTAACTAGGTAATACAGCATCCAAAGCAAATAATACCATATCCATCTCGTACTGCCATATGTCACAAGAGATCGGGGTAATCATGTGTAATCATAGCTGAAACATTACAACCTCGCATAAATATTACCATAGCCAAGAAACAATATGAAAATATTTTCGACATAACCCAAAGGCATTTACTCAGACCAATATAAATCATGACCAATATATTGATACAATAAATCATGGATCAAACACATATTCACGAAATGATTTGAAAATAATGGAAAGGTCATATATAGGTTTTTTTTTTAAATTCATTCACCATAGCTATAATCCAATATGAATATATAATATGCACACATAATAATATATAACCAATCTTTAAACCAAATTTGAAAATAAATGTTGCTATACAATACCAAAGATTTAGACTACGATCAATGAGAACCTAAGGAATAAAATGGCATCAAACACATGTTATATGGTCATTACATAATCAAAATAAGGGGACCAAATGCTAGTAAGGAGTACCAAATTTTGGATAAGACCACATAATTAAATTGACCATAATTTAGATGATAACCAAAGTTGAAAATGTTCCTCTTTATCAATCAAAGTAAAAGCAAAATGCAAGCAAAAAAAGGGGACCTATATCATTGGCAAAATGAGAAGGGAGTCAGTTGGGTTCCCAACAAGTCCCTTTAGTAGAATTTATGTATGCCCACTAATTTGAATACCACGAATATTCACTCATTACTATACCTTCGCCCATTTAGTCACCCTTCGACTGGGACGACAATATTGGCCTCCATCAGCCTACATGACCTAGGATTGGGGCTGAAGACTTTCATCCCCAAAGTTCCACGAATTACAAGATTCCAATAAGATTTTTTAGTCTTATTTCAAGGACTGGGTTTGATCTTGACAAGCCATAAACTCAACCACAAGTATTCTTAGCATTAAAATATACTGACCTTCCTATAAAACCTCCAAACCACTTGAAATAATCAGTCCATGTTCTCAAATGGTTTTACAAGGGATCTTTGAAATTAAATTCCTAGACTTGGATCAACTAAGGGATTTTCTTCTCCATAATATGAATCCAATAAATTTCATATTTGAAACCCCTTACTATTACAAGTAGAGAGGTTAACTTTATGGATTACTTCTTGGAGAACACCAAGTCCTCATAAACTCTAAATAACTACTAGTTCAATTATAAGTATTTGTATATACTAAAATTTTGCATAGTCTAAAGACTCTTGGGGCCTTACAAATAGATCTAGCCTAAGTTCAATGGTTGAACCAAACAATGGGATTTACACCAACCACCTAGGGTCTCAATTCAAGAAATTTCTATAATTCCTTTCACACAAAAAGGTATCACACAACAAGCAAGCTTGTGTTCCACTGTGTTCTGTTTTTTCTTCTATTCCAGGTGTTTTGGACCGCAACAACCCTGAAGTAGGCATGGCTTGCTCGGAGGACTGCCTACACTGTGCGGACTTGCAAGCTGAACTAGAGGAAGTCAGGGCGCAATAGCACATCTTAGAGAACTAGCAAAGGATCATGGAGACCAGAATTGAAGATCAAAATCGCATCATCAACGACAAATACAGAGCAGAGATAGATCTTTTTCTGCATAGGGTTGCCTCTCTTCATGAGCAGTTTAACCATCTGTCGAACCAATGTAGCCATGCTGAGGAATCCATAGCAATATTGCAGTATATGATGGACAAAAAGAATCAGGCAGCACCTAGCTCTTCCAGTGCCAAACAGATAGAATCAGACCAAAATCCGGAGGTATCCACAGCAAGGCAAATAAGCCACATAGAAATAGATTAAAGATGTTATGAAAATGCAAATTTTGGTTGTTTCAATATGTAAGAGTCTATAGTAGCTCAGGAAGTTTTAGAGGTAAAACAAACAGAAAAAGGATCAAGGAGAGATCCCATTTTGTAACTCCTTTGATCCAAATCACCAGAAGTATATATTGTACTCCAGGAGAACTGACTCCTCTTTTTTTAGCCCCTAATATAGCAACCGACTTTTAAAAAAAAAAAAAAAAAGGTATCACACAACTATTCAGTTACACAACCATTCCTACAAGAATCCCTAACATTTTCATTTCTTTTGAAGGACATATAGGAAGATTCACTAAGAGGTCAACACTTCCATGATTATCCCATGCAATTCACCTTGTTATGTATCAATTTGCATGCCCATATTAGTATTTACAAGTAAACATAACCCACAAATCATATGATTGCATATAAGCATAGGAATATGTTCAACATTCAACACAATGATTTATAGATGAACTAATCAGTAATAAACACAAGTGATTCACAAAAATATACATACCAAGTATACATAAAATCATAAACAACATTCAATACTTCATCACATTATTGGGGTACTTTTATTTTTTAATTAACCATCAACTAGTTGCAAACCTCTAACACTCCGCCAAGCCATAGACCACATTTATCTAAAACTCTTAGTCATGGGTCACCCCCAAACTAGGGCTTTAAATCCACAACGAGAAAAGGATCTCCTTGAGCCAACTATGAACACACATTTTGTACCATCCAGGTATTAAGCCTCAAATCAATATACCAAACCAACCAAATATCCCTCCAAGCTCCAACATTTCCAAACATGAGCAAGCACAATTGGCTATGCAGTTTATTGGGCACACTAGCCCAACCAATTCCTCCTCAAGCTCCAACCTCACCTAGATGATTAATGGGAATTTGGCCATAAAATTCACTAGGAATGCTTTCCCATTTAGTTCCTCCTCCAAGCTTCAATCTTACCCAAGAAAAGAAAGAAGAATTGGTCACCCATTCCCACCATGGAGTTCATAATCATTTATTATGTTATAGGGTTCAAGGGTTTATCGATGTCACTTACCCAATATGTAGCACAAGTCCATATCACCCAAAACAATGGACTAGCCATGCATCAGGGGTTTCAACTAGTAGTATTTGTAGGCAAGTATAGTTCAATGAGATACGAGAATGGTGGGAAAAATGATGGGAATGTGAATTTTGTATGCATGGTTATTTTCTACTAGGTGCCACTTGAGGGACTCACACCCACAACTTGGTGACTTGGGTGCACCACTTCCTCTTCACTTTTCAAGCTTAGGCTTATGCCATTCTTCCACCCCCTTACTTTTCCCTCTTATGAAGTTCCAGCACCCCCATACTCTTTTCATTTGAAGTTCTATGAATATGGTGTATCATATTAACATGGTATGATTATATATTAGAAAATTGGGCTCATTTTCCTTCTTTTTTTCGCATAGGCTCTCTAGTCTTATCCACATAAGTATTGGCCTCAAAACACATAACATAAACATGTAGGCCCCAAAAAAAATGTTTTCGCATAGGCATGCAAACCCAACAAAACTTAGGCCGCCATTTTAATAGATATATGTACAATACCATTTAGGAATATTCTGGGGATGTTACATTCCCTTCCCCCTTATTTATGCATTGTCCTTAGTGAATTATATACATATATACATTCAAAATAAGAGCAATTATGCCTCCCGTATGAATTCTTCTAGATCCCATGTGGCATCCTCTAGGTTTTAACATCTCCATTGGAATTTTACCAACCTTATGGCTTTATTCCAAAGTTCCTTATCCTTTTGTTTTAGGATGTATATCGGTTCTACCTGAAAGTCCTCTTTAGGACAAATCAATCACATGGTTATCATTAGGCACATACTTTTTAAATAAACAAACATGAAACACATCATGAATATGCATGGATGCAGGTAATGCAAGTTTAAATACAACTAGACCAATTATTTTCAAGATCTCAAATGGTCCATAAAATCAAGCTACTAATTTTGAGCAACTTCCTAATTTTAGAAAACTCCTTTTAGATTTCACATTTAAGAAGATGTGTTCTCCCACTTTGAATTCCCTGTTTATTTGACCTTTGTCTACATAGATTTTATGTCTATCCCTAGCAGCCTTCAAGTTTTGTTTAATTTTTACCACTTGCTTTTCCCTAAGCAATTTCAATCGAATAATGGCTCTATCCATTGGATTATCCCAACATATAGGTGTGTTACATTTTCAACCATATATGGCTTAAAATGGACTCATCTCCAAGGATGTTTGGTATCCATTATTTTACATGAAATCTACCAAGTGCAAGTATTCTTCCCATTTTGATGGTTTCTCCATCACATACATCCTAAGCATGTCTTCAATCAATTTATTGACCCTCTTAGTTTTTCCATCTGATGTTGGGTGATATGCTGTGTTGAAGTTTAAATTGATCCCAAATCCTATGAACATGCCCTTCCAAATGTTTGAAGTGAATTTGGGGTCCCTATATGAGATGATTTCCTTGGATACCCCATGTAGTCTAGAAACTTCATGAATATCTCTATAATGTTAACCTCCTTGTGTGTTGACTTAAGTGGAATAAAGTGAGTAGCGTTGGTAAGTTTATCTACTATCACCATAATGGAATTGAGTTGCTTCACAATCCTGATTGATTTGTTATTGAAATCTATAGAAATAATTTTCCACTTCCACTCAAGAATGGGTATAGGTTGTAGCAGCCTTGTCGGATGTCCATACCTAGATTTAAATTTTGGCACTCCAAACATTTAACTATGTAATCAAATAGTTATTTTTACATACCTAGACAATAGTATTACATTTTGCAAGTTTTTACAGTCTTTTGGTACCCAAGATGACTAACATAAGGTAGATTATTCATTTCATTGTACATTTCAACTCCTGCTCATTTTTTTGGAGGGTCTTGTTGAGTTAGTCGACTAGCCTTGTCAAGTCATCTAAGTATATAATGCAAAGACGACTATTAAGATAACTCAATTTGGATTAGTTAAGAGTCTAGTCAGCCAGTTAGATTGTTGTAATTGTCCCGACATGGTATACATATATATGTCTCTGTATTGATGTATCGGTTCGACATGGATTCTAAGAGATAATATAAAGTGTGGTTCGATTGGTTCTCCACTACTTGTACCTCTTGTCTTTCTATTTGTTGTGTGCTTTACTATATGATTACTTCATGTCTATGCTACTGGTAACTATTTGCACTTTTCATTATATTATAACATTGGTTATGTTTCCAGTAGCTTGGACTCAAGTCACAAAAATGCAAGCATAAGTATTAACTTTGGAAGACATACAGTGGTGGTGGGAGACAAAAATAAATAACTACCTGAAGAACTACACATGAATAAATCGATTGTCTTTAGTAGAATCCAAAGCCAATTTTTTTTACCAAAAAGCACGAATAGTTTATTTAAGGCACCCTACAAAAATAATATAATAATAAAATAATAAAATAACAAAACAACAAAACTATTATAATTAATTAATTAATTAATTAATTAAATTAAATTAAAATTAACATATATATATATATATATATATATATATATATATAATTAAAAATTAAAAATAAAAATAAAAAAATCCTTGATCAAGCCACCCATGAAAAATACAGAAAATGAATATGATGCACAAATTTTATTAAAACTTTCGAACGGTAGTCACACAAATTTGCACGAGTGGGTCAAGTCAATTATGGACAATTCTTGTGAAGAATAAGCAATAGAACATCGAACTACTATTGAACATGTCAAAGCTAGATTTTTCGATAATTTGCACAATAGCTTCTTCTACTCTATTCCCACCCTTTTACATAAGTTTCTCCTCAACAAGGGTGTAGTCCATATTGTCAAACATTGACCCCCATTGCAGACTCCAGCCAATACCAATTGGAGAAAGGAGCAAACTGATTCGCAAAACTTCTTAGACGCACATTACAAAGACATAAGAGAGGCTTGGGATTACATTTTAAGCAAATAAACATGGTCATTGTGTACTCCCTCACTCACTGACATTAAGTCGGGTCAGCATGGGGGGTAACAAGTCATGAGAAATAAAAGAAAAGAAAAATAAAGAAGAAAAGTTGGAGAAGTAGTTGAGAATTATAAACATAGAAGGAAGATGATCAACTTCTAGAAAACAACAACAAGAAATTACTAGACACATTTATAATAAAAAATAGAAGCAGTCAACTAATATCTAGAAAATAGAAAGGGAAAAATGAATGCAATGACAGGAACAAATCAGGGAAGAATACTAGAGAACGAGAATGTAGAGTCGTGAGCACGTGAGAAAATATGCATGGGACTTCTTAGATGAATTGAGAGGTGTTGCACTGCCTGCTCTGATAGAGAACAATGGTATACTTGTAAGTCCCAGAGGGCAGGTAGAATCAATGGAAATATATGAATTTGGTCCCTCCATCCACTTTATTGTGACTGTAACTACATAAAGTCCCACTGTAAGAGACTTCCTTCAATAATCATCACGATATTATTCAGAAGTACCCATTTTTTGGCATATGAAGATAATCGAAGAAATTAGCCAAAAGTTGTAAATTCTAACTAAAATCAACCAAACAGTGAGAATCAAGAAATTGAACAAGCACTTCCCCAACTTAGTAATCTCATGATTGTGCCCCTGTGTCACAATTAGTATCTATTGAATAAGTTGAAAGTACAAGTTTGGTTGATGAAGAGACGTGACCTAGATTGAATTGGTTTATATAATACATTGATAAAGCATGTCAAACAAAAGAGTCAGTGTCAGGAGACATCGTCAATAAGGAACAAAGTAGCACACTTAAGAATAGTCAACCTACCATCATGTAATATCCCTAGTTAAAAATCCATGTAAAAATATATAATACCACGTCATCGGACATGTATTCCAAGCTAAATGGTCGGAAACAACATTCTAGTGGGTGTTCATTTGATTTATTATGGCTAATCAAATTGGAAAAGGCAATGGAAAAGGCTTTGTAAAGACATGAGACATTAATTAGCATTGTATTTATGAAAAGAATGGAAATCAGGAGAAAAGGAAGGTGAAAGGTCACAAATTTCATGTGAGGAGGAAAATGAAGGAACATAATGGAAATTGAAGAAAACAGAGGCCTCATTGATAAAAAGGCTTCTGAGGATGAGTTAGCAAGATTTTTCTCAAGCTTGGTCAGTGTAGCCTTTTGTCAGTACAGTTTTGGAGCTCTCTCTCTATTCTCTCTCTCCCATACTTTTGGAGACTTAGAGTTTCCTTGGAGTACTCTTAGAGGAATGTGGCATACTAGGAGTTTTGGAGCAAGAAGGAAAAGGAAGAGTAGGAAAGCATAAGAGGACATCAGGATTAGCAGCTACAGTGGGATTTTCTTGCAAGTATTGAGTTGCATGTATGTTTTCCTCACTAGTTTTGGCATGCATGGCATATGCATGTGGTTTATTAATCATGATTTGTCATTGGCATGGAGGATTGCCTAGATTGATAATGGATTTTCCTAGCCTTGCCATTTCCTAGTTAGCCATGGTGTTGTGGGTTCATTTCTTTGTTTTTGTGGTTGGTTCTCATGTTTCCTTTAGTTTGGGTTGAGTTGCTAGTTCCTGGAAGCCCTGGTTGGACAAATGCTCTGGAAGCCCCATAATAGCATGGGTTTAGTTACTAGTACTAGAAGCCTTAGTTGGAAAAATGCTCTGGAATCCCTTGGTGGGTTGAATTACTAGTCTTGGAAGCCTTGGTTGGACAAACGCTTTGGAAGCCCGATGGAAGCTATGGGTTGAGTTACTAGTCCTAGAAGCCTTGGTTGGAACAAACTCTTTGGAGCCTTAGAAGGCTTGGGTAGAGACTAATCTAGTGATGGTTTGTGATGTCTGACCGTGAGTTGGAATCACTGTTTGATGGGTTGAGGTGATTTGGCCTCTGAAAGACCTGGTTTGGTTTTGATGGATTTTTCCATGAGATCCCACTTGCATGCTTGGAATATGGCACGAGAGTGACTAGATGAAGAGATATTTGGCTCAGCCATGTCTATGGTCGGGTGGTTCATGGAAGTCCCAAACCTAGTTGGCCTTTGCATCATTAATATGAGGTTATTTCTCCTTGTTAATTCATGAGTATTATACTGGTTTATATGTGGATTATATGGTTGTTGTTTCCTTGGTATTTATGTTGTTATTATGTTGGTTATGAACATGTATTATGACAGTGGCTATGTATGGCCCTCATCATGTTTTTACTTGTAAATGAATTAACAATGTATCTATGGCCTAATAGATAAAATTGCATCTAATGTGTTGAGGAATCAATGCTTCTTAACAATTCTCAGATAAGTATGAGACCCCTATGCTTATTTTTGCTATTAAGACATGTAGCTTTCATGTCTATGACATGTTTGATGAAATGTATGTCATGGCTAGTAGGGGTCCAATCTAGTTCTTTTTGATGTTTTTGAAAATGTAACATTCTTCTTTTGTGTAAATTCATTTATGAAGGTATCATTGAGTTTTGGGCAGTGACCTGGGCTCTAGACCTGAAAAAGTGGCACAAATCCTGGAGTCGCAGGCACAACACTAGGGACAAAATTCCTCGAACACTCACTTTCCCTTGTTGTGGGAGCGTCTAGAAACTCCTAGATGCACCCTAGTCCATATCAAGGGAGCGTTTGGGGGTTTGATGCACTAAAACTTCAGTTTGTCTCAAGGGATAGTTACCTGAGTGGTTGGGATGGCTCCTTGGAGTTCTATTGCTGATGTGGAAGGTATGTGTGATGTGTTCCATCAGTTCCACTTCCTTAACTAACACATAGGGATTCAAATCGTATCATAGTAACTTCTCGTCACATGTTTACCTCGGTTGGTCAGTTACTTGGGTAGATGTGAGAGGAGGGTGTTACACATTGGCCCTGCTGTAAATAACCATTCAAGAAATAGTCAGATAATTGGAACATCGACACATTTGACAAGCACATTGGGATTAAATCACATTCCCTTCTATGAGGGTGATGAGGATCAAAAAATCATTGGTTCGTTTCTGAAAAAATTTGTTCTATAAACGATATTACCGATGAAAATAAGAAAATGGCTCATTTTGCAGTTGCCTTTAGGAAGAGGTCATTTATGTGGTTTATGAAAGTTATCGAGAAGCGACCGAAGTCAAAGGATTAAATCAAGAACAACTTCCTCACCCTCTTCAAGGCTCAGGATGTCAATCAAGAAGTGTCTCAATGAAACAATAAGAGAATACGATAAAATATTCAAGGATTTATTAAGTCAAATCCCATATGTTATTGATGAAAATTTATTAGTCCAATGATATTTGATTGGTCTCCTCGAGAAGATCTACAGCCCTCTAAGAATGGATGAAGTCACAACATGCGAAGAGGCTCTTAAATTAGCACATCAAATTAGTTGATTGTCTCATCAACTGATAACAAAATTGAAGATATAATTGAACAATTGGAAAATCCATTGATCACGTTGACACTCCAAAAGAAATATTTCTGGTGCACAAATTGTCAAACCCAGGTTCATACTAATGACACTTGAAAATATGTCGACTATTTGGATCAGGATGTTTAACGAATGCAGTGTAATATATATTGCGATATATATATAAAGTATGATTTTATACATGAGATAAATCCATCCTTACTTAAGTCATACTATTTATATTTAGGTTATAATTGATTTTGTTGTAGGATCTCTCTGATTTAAGTATGGTGTTAATCCCCATTTCCAGCCTCTAGAATTTTGATTCTTAAATCAAATTGGCATATATTGATGGATATATCATATGTTTCATGAATCCTTTGTCCCTCCACCTTCCTTTAAAATGGCTGCACCTACGAGTATTCACTCTAGTAGTGTCCTAAGCCTCATTCTCATCAAGATCGCTAGACCTTCACGTATGTTATTGCTTTGCTATATGATTTTCCATGCATAATTGTGGTGCCCCAAATCTCTGCATGGAATAGTTTGAAATTTGTGTAGGATTGAACATTGGTGCAATGAGCTTGAATTCAAACTATGCATTTGGTTGAAAATTATACATTGAACCTGGCTACGTTGAATGGTGTCGTGACTGTGGAATAAAGTGTCAAGTCAAATGCCATATGGAGCTGGCTTGACATGGTTGAGGTCGTTGAATGTCTGCATTGAATGATATTCCTGTTGAAATTGTTCGTTGAAGAAGACTTCCTGCACATGACCGGATACCATATCATTCCAAAACCTTTGCTAGTGGTCATTGGTTGAAGTTGGTATGTATTTGTTTTTATTTAAGTCATGCCATCGTTTGAAATATACCTTGAAATCGTACAGAAAATGTATTAGCGTTGAATTTGGAGTCGCGAAATTATTTAAGGCTCTATATATGGTAAATGGTCATATGGTGTTTTTTTTTTGGGTGAAGAGTGATACTTATGAAAATTGATATAATGTGATGGCATATGAAATAACAAATCCGTTGAACCTTTTTGTTTATGGTATATAATGGGCATATAAGAAAGTGTAATTAATTATTTTCAAAGATTATGGTATATAATGGGCATATATATATATTAAGATGTGTTGAATGGGATACCTTACATATATATATTCCTTGTGTCGAAATTCATATATATTTTCTGAACAGATGATGGTATAAGTTGGAAGGTTTATATATATAAGAAAGTTCAATTTTATTGTAGAAATATTTCAATTTTTTTTTACTATTTAGGGCCCAACTCAGATTTTTATGATGCATTCACTCATCTCCATGGTGGGAGCAGTTCTCATTGGCAAAGAGAAATACCATGAGTGGTCCTAGAAGATAAAACATGCTCTTATTTTCAATGAGTTTTGGAAAGGGATATTTGAAGGAGAGGGAGACAATGCACTGGAAAACCCTACTTCAGATAAGGAGCTTGCCTTCTGGGAAAACAAGAATAGCAATGCCTATGCCTTGATTGCAGCATCAATAAATGAAGAGGTGAGACATATTACTCTATTTTCAAATGCCTTTGAAGGCTTAAAGAAGTTGAAGAAATTGCGTGACTCACACTCTGAACTTGAATTTCCTCAATTGATGATAGAGTTGTCCAATCTTGAGTTGAAAAATGAGGGCCCTCTTGCCTTAGCATCAGAAGTAAGATCGATTATGCATCACATAAAATCCACTGGTGTTGAAATAGATATCCCTCTCATAGCTTATGTCAAGGCATTATATCCCACATATTCACATTACATTGAGTCATTTCAAGCAAGTGGAAATATTAAGGAGATTACCTTTGACTCCCTTGAAAAGAAATTTGTTGAGAGAGAGAACGATTTTGGGAAGAAGACAGCTCCTCTGTCTACTGAAGAAGTTGTGTGCCTTGGATAGAAGGAGAAGAATCATGCACAAGATTCTTCTAGAGGAAGAGGTGACCAAAGAGGAAGAGGAAAGAGGAATTTTAGAGGCATAGGGGGCAGAAAATTCCAAGGAGAAAAATTTTATCTTCATTTCATATGATGCAATAGAGATGGAAATGAAGCTTCCACTTGTAAGTTTCCTTGGGACCGAATTGAGAAGGAAATAAATGAAGGAAAAGGTAAAACAATTGACAAAGGGAAAGGGAAATCACCTGAATCCACTCATTTTCATGTGTCACATTGCAACATTGGACTAACTGAAGACTTATTCAATGTTTCACTTGCTTCATGGAGAGATGATTGTTTTCTTGATTCGGGAGAAAATTTCCACATGACTTTTAGGAGAGATTTCTTTGAATAATTCATTGACAATGTTGATGGAGCAGTATACTTTACAGAAAAGTCAAAACTCAAGCCATCAATGCTTGGCACTATCAGGCTCAAACTTCCTGGTCTTCCAGACTTTCTTTTGCATGATGTTTTGTGCATCCTAGAGCTGAGAAGAAACTTGTTGTCTTTGGTCCACATCTTCCAGCAAGGACACTCCATTCATATATTTGGTGGCAAGGTTGAGGTCATAAAAGCATCAGATCACTCACTTGTGATGACAAGGATAGAAGAAGAAAGACTTATGAAGCTGCAAGGAACCTCTGCTTGTACACAGAACTTGTCATACATTTCTCACTATGATGAAGGTATGTTTCCATCAAGTCTTTTATGGAATGCTAGATTTGGACACTTGAACTATGACAACTTTCATTTTTTGAATAAAAATGGTGTTACTGGTTCGCCTTGTAGAAATTTTGAATAATTGAACACATATTCACAGAGATTATCCTGATCATACAATTATAAGCGGAACATGTATAATACATAATCTCCTCTACGTTGATCATCAATTTACAGAAGCAGAAACATCCACAGGCACACATAGAAGCATCAATCAAACTCATAAACACAGTATGTATCCCGGGGAAAGCATCTCGCTAAAAACCCCACACTATCTGTATATTATATTGATTGAATCATGTAACAATACAAAGCATAATACTTCTCACAAGTATCTCCACCTGTTACACACAATACAGCTCAGATTTGATCTCCAAATCTCTCCCGCTGCTTGCCTGCCTCCACTGCTCAAACCTGCTCGAGAACTGATGAGAATAGCTTCCCAAACTCGATTTTACACTGCAAAA